>CAJDSM010044263.1:3426-22595 GCA_903981925.1 Ostrea lurida
TAGATCCTCTGATGAATGTTGTGTCTTTTATTCTGATGCAATTCAATAGTGATTTTGCCTTTGACCTTTAAAATCTATCTTGTTCGTCAGCTCTCATGAGCAACATTTCTTGGAAAGGTTTGATTATTCTTCTGATGAATACTGTGTCTTCTGGAAAGGCAGATTATTCTCTTGATGAATACTGTGTCTTCTGGAAAGTTTGATTATCTCTGATGAATACTGTGTCTTCAATCTTAATCACAGAAATCTAGTCAGGATAAGACCTTGACCTTTGACCTTGGAATTCAATAGTCAATAGGTTCACCTTTCTTCCATAGGTTTGACGATCCTCTGATGAATTCTGCATTTCTATTTGTTCTCAATAATTTAAGCTACGGCCAATAAGACCTTGACCTTTGCTCTTCAAAAACCAATTAGGGTCATCCTCTCTCCATGGGCAACATTCAATAAAAGGTTTGATAATCCTCTAGTGAATACCCTTGCCTTTTATCTGTTACAACACACACACAGACAACAACACACACACACACACACACACAGACACACCACACAGAGAGCAGCACAGACTAGCTACAACGGATGATAATGTTCATTTAATTGTTATCAGCACAAAAACAAGACATGCATACCATTAAGTACTCACTGATGGATGTACTATAATTCAAGGCTACACACAAAATACTGACAAAGTGAAATTCCTAAGTACTCAACAGTGGATGTACTATAATTCAAGGCTACACACAAAATACTGACAAAGTGAAATTCCTAGTACTTCACAATAACTGGATTTACGGTCATCATATTTATGTTCAACAATCCACATGTGTGGAAAACATTGTATATTGAAATAGATAAATCTCTAGTAGCACAGTCAAATTAGTCATTAGTACAGTACATTGATATGGTGTACTAAACATAATGATACTGATAATAGAAGTAGTATAATGACTAAACAGCAGGGAAGACTAATGTCACTCAGTTTAAACCAGAAACCACAAGTACATGTAAGTTACACAATCCAAGCACAGGGCTGTTAATTAACGAGCACTGTAATTAACATGCTGCTTGTAAATAACACTCTGCTTAGAGGTGTAATAACACCTGTTTAGATGTGTAATTAACACGTGTTTAGATTATGTAATCAACACATAAGAGTGTGTAATTACACTGTAGCTGTGTAATTAACACTGTGATTATAGATATTGGATTCTCTTCACTTTACCAGTGTCAGCCTCAGCCACAAACAGATTGTCTCTGCTGTCCACACATAAACCCCATGGAGCGAGTAAGTTGTGAATCGTAGCGGAGGAACTGTCCGTCCTGATCTAGGATGTGAACGGTCAGTGTACTATCATCTGCTGCAGGATGTGACCCTGACTGTCTGTTGTAGCGATACCACTGGATCAAATGATCTCCCGGTATTAGAGGGATGACCGGTGTACTAAAACGGATGTTTCCTGACGGATGACCACCACTTACTGCATTAGCGTAAGGTCAGCCACACAGATATCCAGGTTCTGGTTCCACTGATGTATTTATAATAACACCAGATGAATAGAGAGGACGGCGCTGATCATCATACTGAATGGTTGTTTCTCTGTGGAGCCAGAGGGGGAGGGAGTGTTGTGAGATGATACGCTGGCCTTATTTGAAGACTATATGATTATAGGAGTGGAATTTTACATGCGTACCACTAAGCGAGTTATTCGTACTATCTACAGCAACCCGAGTATCTACCCCATTCGCAAGGATTAAATAGGCCCGTTTATTCATTGACAGACTTTTACGCAATGATATTATCAACGTGTGTTGTAGAATGTAGCATGCTTGATTTCTGAACCATTGGCGCACCCGGGTTAATGCGGCGACGACCTTGATTCGTGAGCCGCAACTGCGCACCACACCACACTAGCGAGCGAGCGCAAGTAATTGAAGACCGGAAAATTTTGGTAAGGTCGTCAGCCGGCTCACATTTGTATCCATGAGAAAGTAGTAGCAATGTGGACTTTTCATGGGGCCAAATTGTATTTACTTTACCTAAGTACTCTAATGAAAGTAAGATAATTGTCTAAAAATGCTAGCCTTTTCTAGTGGCCCAAAAACAATGTTACAACCGGGTAGAAATTCAACATTCTTCATTTATTATATGACGCGGCTCACTTCATTCTAAAGATAGTTACCGTGGTTGATCAAACCGTATGTTCGGCTTCGAACCCAAATTACAATTAGGGCCAGATAAAGTATGTCTAAAATGTCTTATCTTAACTGCGAGGCTTTAATATATATATATATAATATATATTAATATACTATAACTCACTAAGATATAATGATCTATATAATATATATATTTATATTTATATACTATTATATACTTAGCCTACTATATTAGGCATAATAAATGGGTGGGTGGTGGGGGGGGGGTCTGTAATGTTTTTTGTATTAAATTGGTCCGGTATTTTAATTAGAAATTCAAACAAATAAAAAAAACCAAGTAATAATCGGAAATATTGGAAAGGAACTATGCGTGTTGTTTTAATTGATTTAAAGTTGCACTGATTTTAAATTAGTACTGACGCACCCGATCTTATAATACATATTACACGTTGTAACGCCGTCAGGTTGCCATGGCTTTGTGCATTCCCGTAACTTCATAATACCACCGTGTGATACAGGTAACCAACTATATGTGTATTGGCGCGGGTAACGAGGAAGCGTTGCAATCTGCGCGCTCTTTGATATGAAGAGATTTTTATATATTTAAATAAATAAGATAACTATCTTATTATTCATGTTGTAGAGTGAGTTGAGTGGGACAAGGAACCACCAGTATTTATGTTACACTTGAACACGTGTATCATTAAACTCTTTGCTCAAACTCGCGCATAAGAGCTTATACAATCCTATTTAACGTAGTTTGATTTATTTGGTGGATAATTTGGCTTGTCCTAACAGTAAGAAGTGAATCTTGGATAAGGTTTCCACTCGAGAATATGTTACCTCATAGAAGACGTCACCTAGCCGGTGAAGGACTTGCAAGCTTAGGCCTGGCGCTGACTGCGCTCATGGCGGCAGGCAGGGATCTTTATCGTGCACACCTGCTGTTGACAACGGCACCAGTGGTTATTCCAGGTCTCATCCAAAGGGGGGTCTCCATTCTAGTAAACTGCCTCTTGCAGTGACATAGCAAGGGTACTGAGGACGCTTTCTAACAACACGGGTCCGCACCACGGGGTATGCGAGTGAATTAAAACCCACTTTAAGGAAAACGTATATCATACATGTAATTAGTTCACATGATGGAGTTGTGGATTTTTCTGATCAATATTTGTTATGTCTGTCTGAGACCTATCTGCAACAATTTATCATCTTCTCTAAGAACCACTGGCTAACTTTCAATCCTCAGGCGGAAATTCCTTGGGATGAAAGAATTCAAGTTATCCCTGCTTCCTACAAAAGGAGAAGAATGATAAAAATCAGAAACTTGGAAATAGTTTCTATTAACTTCTTTCTAATGAATGCACTTCATCAGAAATTTAAGTTAAAATGGTCCTTCACATAGTGCTAGTATTTTAGATTTTTAAAGGAGCATGGACAGTTGTTGAGATAAAAACTATATAAGATTTTTCATTATTAAATGTTTACAATGTTTACTTAAAATATTTCTGAGTGGTCAGCAAAAATTTGTTGCGTTTCAGTGAGTATACAGCACTTCGCTGTAATTCTTTGCTATGTAAACACAAGCTCGAGCCCTGGTTTTTTCTTACCATAAAGATTTGCTTACAGGAAGAAATACCATGTTCTAAACAATGAAAGTGAGAACCATAGAAAACATTTAATTGTGTTCAAGAATGGAATTGTAATTATGAAAAAAAATGCTTTATACACGACAGTTATACTAGGCAAATCAATACAGGTAACAAAAACATATGGCATCGAGCCTCTTGTTTCATAAGACGAAGCATTGTAAATGGTGAATTCAACTTGTAACTCAACAAATGACGATTAAATTTTTGCGACATTAGTAAATTACCTAAGAAGAGCATTTGCAACATATAAAAATTGAAAACTCTAAAAAACATTTTAGGCTCGAACGTGTCCCATGTCCTTTAAGTCTTGTTCAATATGCTCCCATGTGTAAAAGTCTGTGTAGGGCAACAGCGGACTCCGACAAAAAGCGAAGGTAGGATCAGGTGCATGAGGAGTAAGCCCTCTGTCTGATACCGGTCAACACCCGCCCTGAGCCCTTAGTCGAACAAGGTAAACGGGAATTACCCGTTGTCAATCTAGTAAAATGACAAAGTTACAACAGCGGTACATGCAAAATGGAAAATCCTTAAAATTTTTTAAAACAGAACCACGGATATATCGGCATTGAATATACTACAAGTATTCCTCGAGTAAGTGCATTGTTTCAAGTTTTTTTTCAAAATGGCCTGCATCTTCTGAGGGGGGAGGGGGGTAGGGTATCAGTTATCACTGGTGGATTTTGGGGGTCGCACCCCCCATCACCCTTCCCCAATCTAAAAATTTTCACAGATATAAGGTACTTGGGATTATATTTGCACATATCTTCGTATCAGATTTGTCAGACAATTATTACCTTGCCTTTCATTTATGCTTGTAAGAGACAAAGGCTGTACGAGGGTCGGGGTAAACTTACGATGCTATAACCTCTTCAAGTTCCGGGGATTCGCCGTTCCCTACCAGGGCCCATCTGGATATCTAGGGGCCTAAACACCTCCAAACGAAAACAAATGCTAAAATCTCTTAGCTCTCGGGGCTTAGGACCCCTACCAGCACCCCTTACAGGTTTTTTCCGTGGGGACCATCTGTGGCCTGACTAGCAGCCTTTAATCTTATACTTAGTTTGTGAGCACCCCATGGAAACCCTGGAGAAGCGTGTAAACTTACACTATATGAGGGGTAATTGATTGAGTTAAAATTTTACGTATCACTAATATTCAGAAGCTTCCGGGAGGGTTTCGCCCACTGACCCACGCCAGGAGCGTGTTGCCCTGGACCCACTGGGAGCTAAGTTAAGGCGGCCCAACTCCCTTACTCTGAAAAAATCCACAGCCCCTCACCAGAAGCCTGGATTCCGGCCGATGTTTTACATGGAAATTTATTAGAAAAAGGTACTTTCAAAAATTTTCCTCTCAACAACATAGGACCATGGCGGGCGCCTATGGGATATAACACCGGAAATAATTGTTCTGGTTCAAAGTATCGATCACACTAATCATATGCAAAGGTTCCGATATCTAAGTTTCCACGCATGCGATTGTATCACACCGCGGGAGGGGGGGGGTGTCTCATTGTCTGTCTGTCGCGAAACATTGAGTATTATTTTTCAATCGTTGACATTCTCTTCTCTGTTTTTGCTATATTGGGAAAACTACAATCATAGTTCATATGGAGGGGTGGCAAGGGTATTGCGAGCCCGGGAGAAAAGGAGCAAAGGGGACGGAGAAGGAGAAGAGGGCTGGAGAAAGGAGCGGGAGAAAGGCAGAGAGAAGGACGGGAGAAAACTTCCAATGGATATCAATTCGATCTGCTGTCAGAAGAATAGAATTAAGGTAAAAGACTAGAAACAATTGGTAATGTATAAATCACGAAAAATCTTCGATAAAACAGAAAATAAAATAATTTCTTGAAGTTCATTATTCATCCGTATCTTTCGGATCATTAAAAACATATGACAACCCTCATCTTTGGCATTGAAAATTATTATTAGCTCACTGAGAGCCGAAGGCTCAAGTGAGCTTTTCTAGATCAAATTTGTCATTGTTTGCGTAAACTATTTCATCATTTATCACATTCTTCTCAATGAACCCGCTGGACCAAAATTCAACAGACTGAGATACAACATCATCCTTTGGGTGAAGGGGCTATCATTTTTTTTTCAATGAAGGAACCAGGCCCTCATCAAAGGGACACTAATACGAAAATACAAAAATAGGCGGTGTTGTACATCTTAATAAATCTTCTCACAGAACTAATGTGAGTAGAAAGAAGCTGAAATATATAATGAAACTTCCCTGTATAAGTGAGATTGCAAAGTTTGTTCAAATCCTGGACACCCTGGGGGTTACGATGGGGCACCCATAAGGGGAATCAAAGATTTCTTAAATATGATATAATAGAGGAAAAATCTTTTAAAAATCTTCTTCTCAAGAACAATGGGCCAGGAAAGCTGAAATTTATATGGAATAATTACATGATATAAAGGAGAGTTCAAGGTCTTTGTTCAGATATCATGACCCGGGGTACGATGGCGGCCACCTATAGGGGATTAAAAGTTTACGATATTGATATATAGGAAAAATCTTTAAAAAGTACTTCTTCTCAAGAACCACTGGCAAGGAAGCTGAAATTTTAAGGAAGTTCTATATAAAGAGATTCAAGTATTGTTCATCAATAAATCATAGACCCCGGGGTACTATAGGCACAATATGGGATCAAAGTATTTACATGAGATAGTACTAGAGAACAAATTCTTTTAAAAATTTTTTCATTGAACAAGAAGATGTGGATGTTATACCGAAAGCTTCCATGATATGGAGATTGAAGGTTGTAGTATATAGGACATTGCCTCCACTCGCGAAAATACAGGTTATGATTATAGTCCACAGGTGGTCACATCTCTAAATCCAAAACTACTTGCTCTTCATAGTTTGACAGCAGCGTGCATCATGTGGCGATGTGGCCCTCTGAGCCTCTTGTTTATTATTATTTTAAGGGTCTTCAACGTTTCCAACAGGAAACTTATTGTTTTTGTTAGTTATATTTTCCTTATTATTTATTTTTTTTTCTTACCGCTATTCTGTGCTGAGGATTTCTCGAAAACGCCTTCGCTCGATTCTTGATCGAAATTTCACATATAGATAACTTATTATAAAAATTTATATAAAATTTTTTTTTTTTGATGCGTCACTTCCGGTTTCGAATACTCGACGATGGTTTGTGAATGTTTTTGATAGGTCATTATTGTCAGATGTTTTTTCAACGGGTAAGAAGAAGACAATCTTGAAATTTTTATGGATGATAATATTAAAGATTGAAGTTGGTGCATGACACTGGGGTTTAAGTGTCTCTAGACGTAAAGACGCGGAGCGCGGTAGGGCTCCTCGAAAATCGTGTTCGAAAAAGGCCCGATTTTTTTCTGCACTGTTTATATGCAATAACTCTTTTCTTGAAATATTTTGTATAACATTAGAAAAAATAAATATACGTTTAGGGCGAGCTTTTTATTTGCATCAAGAAAAAGGAGCTGGCCCTGTTAAATTAGGGGGTCAGCAAGGGCTGAAAGTCAAAATCGAATATCACTTAAAAAACGGTACACATTATTAGTTAATCCAAGTATATAATAAGTAATTGTTTTAAATAACATTTTTGCATGCCAGTAGGTTTTGTGTAAACATGGTACCGTTATAATTAGGAGTTATATGGGCAGGGAGATAGTTAAATTTATGGACACATATATGAAAAGTAGAAATAATTTGAAGCATTATATAACAAGAAGTGCTTCTTAAATCTGATCGCTCTACACAGATATGCGAATATTTTCAAATTTTGGGAATAAACGACCGCATTAAGGGAGTTCGAGGGATCGGGCCACCTAAATGTACTTAAACTGAATAATCAACATCGGTTAAGATTTTGAAAACACACTGATAGAAACAAAAATTGTTGATAAAAAGCAATGAATGGCAGCATAGTCGATGATATATAAGATTTGGGGCACAGCCCTTCCAATTAAGGCTCGAGAGGGGATCAAAAAAGTATTTTATCAAAGATATTTCAAAAACTTAGAACTAATTATGTGAAGACTTATTAAGCAAAGTTGCTTGTCATTCAAACGTTTTATATCAACTCTTGACTTCAATGAAATGAAAAATTGGGTGACGTAATAAGTGGATTTCAAAGGGCGCGAGAAATCTGAAACTTAGATGCTTTATATCTCTTAAACAAAAAATTATGTGACCGTTATATCTAACATGAATGTGATCTGTGGGAATTGTGACCCTGAACATAGCATCTTCAAGATGTTGTCTGACATCTCCTTTAAGGATTATTAGGGGATGAACCCTAAAAATACAAACAATCGAAGAATATTATGAAAACTAAAATATTTTGTTAAGCATTGGACAACAACATAACTTGTTAGAAAATGACAGGACTATTATTTGACCATATCAAGTTTTTAGGGGCAAGCCTTCAAATTAAGGGCTAGAGGGGGTAAAAAGTATTATCTTTTTTTTTTTATTTTTTTTTTTTTTTTTTTTTCCAATATTCAAAAACTAAAATAATTTGTTAAGATATATGAAAGCAACGTGCTTGTTTCAGCACGTTTTTGCATCCAGTAATCAGCCGAAATATGAAATGATTACATAATAAAGGGATTTTCAAGGCGAAAAGATGTATCTTTGATGCTCTTTTTATCGCTGAAACAAAAAACATTTTGTCGAAACATTATTAGCATGAATAAGCTTAGAATGTACGTGGCTCTAAAGAATAATTGGTCTTGCTCCCCTTTCAGAAATTTCAAGAGGGATGGCCTGTAAAAACTTTGAACGATGGTATATCTATATTATGAAAACTAAATTAGTTTGTTAAATATTGTAACAACAAAAATTTGGTAGATATTGGTTGAGCGCATAACTCCAAATAACATCACGTATTCTAAGAGGTAGTCCACTACTGAAATAAATGCACCGAATAGGATGAACGTATCCAACTATCTTATTGAGATCTCAATCAGCACTCGCCTAGCACAATTGTCGTAAGAGGCGACTTAACGGTCAGCCTTTCGGATGTCCTAACTTTTCCAAGCAAGGTCAAATTATTCGTAGGTCCTTGAATTCTATTCTAAGGGATTTCTCGCAACATTGAACATGCTATTTTCTCGAATTAAAGCTTTTAAGTTGAAAGTAGAATTGCCACCACAAGAAATTAACCTGCTATCACGTTTCAGTTGCAGCTTAGCATGCCACAAAAGCCACTTGATGAATGAGAATGGCCACCTTGATCATATTAATACAGAAATAACAACATTGAAACTAATTTCAATTCCTACTAATACACTTAGTTGTTTATTTCAAATTTTTAACCACTGGTAACATTAGTTTCGTATTCGCAATGGCACAGGTATCTTTGACACGTAAAATGTAATTCAGACCCCCACCCCCCCTGTCTTCCTTTCTTTGCAAAGAATATTTCTCAGAAATTTTTTGGTGGTGTGAAAGAAATTTATAACTTTCAAAAGATTGTATACATAACAAGGTCCTTGACAAAACGATTTTGGAGAAACTGGGAATTTTAAAAAATGTTTCGTGGACATTTGGAGCAGTCCCAGTTAGACTTACGATCCAAACAGTTAACTCATCTTTGTAGTGATGGGTGCTTTAGTAGATGAATAAATACTCGAGAACTTATGCTTAATTCGAGGAGAATATTATTACCGTAAAAGTAGTTCTTTAACTGTTCTAATACATGCATTAGTTTATAAATACCATAACAAATTACCCTAATGCGTGACTTATTTGTCACTTGAAATGATGTTTCATCTTAGCAATAGCTAAATTATTCACGGTCATTTCGAAATGGACTTTGTGAGATGAGGGTCGGTGTTTCAGAAAATGTATATGACGACGTTTAAAATCACACACATATACGTCGTGTGTTGCTGCAATGAGGTCTAAATGTAACATACATACAGCTTGCATAGTATCTTAGGGAAAAAACGGTAGCATGTGATTGATTGCATATTATTTAGCGACCTTGGCTTAAGGAGTTTTTCATTCATCATAGATATGAGCTCAACAGTCTTATCAGTACACAATATTTTTAGCATTGAGAGTAATATCATGTATTTATTTCCACCGAGAATTTAATTCATGGAATGGAGACGTCACAGTCACATTACCGATAAGGGATGCAAAATTTTAGACCGAATAGCTCGGCAAATATTAAGGCTGTATGAGCAGGGAGGGTGATCTTTTCAGTTGCCACACCTTGCTGGTCAACACGGGACCAAATCAGTCCAGGTTTTATTGGTCATCTGAATTGACCGGCCCAATTCGAATCGCCTCTTTACGACCCAACGCAGGGGATGTGGGGAATTTCTTACACCGCACCCTAGACGCACCCAGGGTTGCCGCTTGAAGTGCTGCAAATATTAGGGTCTGCTTATATTCGTTTAATAACAGATCGCTTCAACTATCACGATATACATTGAATTATTTATTGCTTTACCGTCCCACTACGAGAATTTTTCCTCATATGGAGACGATCACCAATGCCGGTGAAGGGCGTGCAAAAACTTAAGCCTATGCTTGGACTCAGAGCACTTTGAGCAGGGGAGGTATCTTTTACGTGCATCAACCTGCTTGTGACACGGGCCTCGGCTTTTCCGGTACGCACGCCGAAGCCCGGCCCCATCGGCGCCTCTTACGAACACGCAAGGGGATGCTGGGACATATTCTTAACCCGGATCCCACGTAAAAGACATGTAAGAAACAAAATTGTTCAGTTTATTCAAGATCTATCAATTATATCAATAATCAAGGCCCGTTGGCTTCGATGGGTTAGCCTGGGAGAATCAATTTTGATTTTTTGGCTCGCCTTGGAGAGTACGATTATTTAGTCGAATTCAACTTACTTTTTCCTTGGTAAGATATTTTGTTAGAGATGTAAAACAAAGTTTCTTAGGTTATCGTGATTTTATTGTCGATCTCAGAATCTAGAACCGACAGGCCTGATGGCTAGGCAAAGGAGTCGATTATTCTGTGATATCAATAACTCTTTATGGGTAATATTTGTAAGACTGGTAGAGCAAAATGTTAGTTTATCAAGATTAGGATGATTGATTCAGAGAAAAGACCTGTGGGCTTCAATGGCTAACGCCTGGAGAAATCAAATTTTGCTTTTTGGAATCGCCAGGAGAGTCGATATTATGTCGACATCAATATGCATTCTCCATGGCTAATATATTTGTTAAGCGATGTAGAAAAAACGATTATTCAGATTTATTCGTGATTTATTTGTTCGATATTCCAAAAGAAATTTATAAAAACGATATTTGGACCTCATAGCTAAGACCTTGAGAGATTTCGATTTTTTTATCGACATCAAGAACTCTGACTGGTCAATATTTTTGTAAGGACATGTAGAAAAAAACTTGTTCAGTTTATCAATCTATCGATTAAGTTACTATCAAGAAAAAGCCCCGTGGGCCTCCACGGCTAATCGACGGAAGACCGTACTCCGTTGCTCGCAACGAGATCGATGCTACGTTATTATCTATATTTTTATGGCCTATATAATCAGAGATTACCACCTACAAGCGCTTAACAGTAAAACAAATGGCACTGTAAAATAAACAAAAGAAACAGACATAAAACAATATTAAACTAAAGTTTCAAATAGAAGAAAGACAGTTTTTCTAAAACAACTGGATGCATGAAAATACATTATAAAGTAAAGGCGTATTAAAAAAGATATGTTTTAGCTTTTTGTTTGAAAACGGAAGCGATACTTCGAACCGAACGATCTTTTGGGAGACAGTTCCACAGGTGTTGGCTGAGGACACACTCGCACTTGCTATATTTAATAATTATTTCACAGTGATCACCTAGCCACGATTTATCATTGGTTAAAAGTAGACACCTTTGAGAGAATTGAGGTGATCTTTCAGATCACGTAACTGAACAGTAAAGTCTAATGGACATTGTTTTGCTGTTGTATATAAATAATTAATGAATAGAGAACTAAAGTCTTATATTTTTTTCGGGTTGATATGCAGGTTTATACCGAATTTTAGCGGTAAACTTTTTCAATGCGCTCGGGCATTTGATGAGTTTTACCGATTTAACAATTCGATTGATACCAGCATTTCCCCGAACAATAAAGATTCATTTCTTACTATTCCACTAACGTCTACTATTGAAGTGCGTGCATTTTTAGAAGGCTCATCGACATCCCCAGGACGTAAGTGCCCGAATAGACTTGAACCAGTTCTGGATGTATACTGGGGCTATTTTTTGTCCAGCTTGAAGTTGTGACAAGATGTTTTATATCGTTCGATAGCCACTAGCGTAAACAAATGAAGCGTCTCGAGAAAACTGATGTAATGTGCTCATGTTATTCTGATCGAAGGTGTCCACCATGAATCCTGGCGAGTATTTTGTACTTCTGCAATTTTGCAAGGATAACGGAATTTACACCATACAAAAGAGTGATTTACCATAATCCAGAGATCGGGATGTAATTACTGAATCTACGATGTCCTAATGCATCCCTCCGTTTATAGGATTTATTCTACCGATATTAGAAGATGGAATACCAGGATCTAGTATTGATTATTTGACACTCCATACTAGTTTGTCGTCAAAGACACTCCAAGATTTTCTGAACAAAGGCGGCGTTGTGAATGACAGATGCCAACCAAAGTCCAGTTGACGTCAGAAAATTCATTGACTCTATGTTTTGAGGGATAAAGATGACTAAGCTGCTTTTCCTGATTCGCTTCCAGTATGTTGTTTGCATCCGTTTTCTATATCAGAAAGACACCGTTCAGTTATGCTGTAATGTTCACCAGTGTCTTACGGATTTTATTGTCAGGTATTACTTGGTGTCATCTGCGTAACAATGATAGACACAATATCATGTCTTCGCGTATCAAATTTCTCGATTGGGTTGTGAGAACATGCAATAGTAAACGGGTCCCAAAAAGAACCTTGTGGACTCCCAGTGTGAAGTAGGAACTCCTATGGACAATTGATAGATCCAACAGGCATTTGTGACTTCGACCCATAGAAATAAAGACTTTTCCAAGACTAGAGCGGTCTGTGATACCAAATGCGTACGTCCATACGCTCGATTAGATATATTTGTGGTCTATACAGAAACATGAAAAAACGAGATCCATCAGAATTCACGAAGTGGGGGTGCCAACACAGTGCATTTCCGTCCATGCCAAGGTAATAACTGGTGCACCCGATTAGAGCCGTTAGTTGAAGTGACAATTTCGGTAGGCTAGATGCACGTGGATCGTCTGGAAGCTGGTAAGTGTTTATGTGTTGTTTTTCAGTCTCAGCTGACCACCGCTATTTTTCCAAATATTTTTAGAATCGAAAATGGTAGTTATGAAACAGGTGCTGTAACTTTTTTTAATTCGTCCTTTGTAAGTCCTTGACGCTTGATTAATGGCCGCTACAATAGCTTTTTTGAAATTAGTTGGCAACACGTAGATTCTGAAAAGCATTTGTTGGAATAAATTCGGCGATAATTTGGTGAACATCACTCTCAAACATTGTTTCAAAAATTAGTGGGTATCTGGGTCTAATGGCAGGGACGTTTGGTTGGCGGATCATCTGAGTGATACAACTTACCACGGAAATCTGTAACTGCTCAAACCTCTAATGGGATACCATAGAATTTTCTGTACTGCTCGGAGAAGGCATTTCCTAGAAGGGAAACTGTTTGAAGAACATAGTGATTTCAATTTTTCTGAACTTTATTCCAATAAAGAATTTACCAAATTTTTGATGCAGTTCAAGTTCGTTTTCATGCCCGGCAAGATGAACACTTGGTTTTCCCCTATGAGATTTGTTCTGATCTTGGGATAAGGTTTTTCGAGTCATTGCCTAATTCCTAATTTTGTGTTTTTAGTGTAATACTGGTGCTTTACCAATGTTAGAAGAGTTTAGTAACCTGCATACATTTCTCTTGAAAATTGCCTCTGTGAAAGCAGATAGTTGGTTCTTCTCATAATCCGTTCAGCCACCCTTCGACGATCTCTTTTGGCAGAATGAAAGATACGGTCTGTAAACCAGGAGGTTAGGTAGTATAATGATCTCCTTGATTTCTGAGCGGGCATGAAAATTGATAGGTAGGTTTGTAAAACGGCTATTGTAGTTCACAGCAAGTTTTTCAAGGGATTGTTTCTTTGCTGTAATAACTGAAAAATCCAGGTCTCTATTTTGAAAATTGTGCTGATGTCAATTTCGGTTCATTACTTCCGAAAATTACATTTTTTCCTCATCACGGTGGCAGGTTGTTGAAACGCAGCAAAGCTACGAATTCGCAAGGTGGTCTCCACTAATGTATGCCACTAGATTGTACATTACCGAGGTCTGCCAACGAAAGGAGTTCCGTAAAATCTTGGGCTATCTCCTTGGTTATGAACACATCTAAGGTATGACCGATGAAGAGTTGTGCATTCAGAAATATGCTCGCGTTAATCCAACGATCTTTTAAAAGTTCTGTAAACGATCTAGAATCTCTGTTTTTTCGGACATCTAGATGAAACTTGAGATCCCCCGTGATAAGTACTTACCAGGCAATAACATGAGGCGGCAGATTAGTTAGCCCATTCTTCAATAGAACAATTTGAATTCCGGAGATTTGTTGAATCTTTGATGCGGTGGCGGTATATACACACAAAGTCGAAAAAGAGTTGTGTTTTTACCATCAACAGAGGCATCAGGTGTTCAAGAATTGCGAGTACATTGGCACTCTTTATTCACAGGGCCTCACAACTATTCGCCAGACCTCCCCACCATACGTGTCATCAGCTGGTTTATGAATGAAATTGTTACGCCGTTCGGGTGTAATTCAGATTCAATGCGGACTAATTACTGTGATCAGAGTCCTAGCCATGTTGTCAGTAATAAACATTGGATGATGTTGTTGGACTGGATGTTCGTTGACTGGACAGTGATTTCTATTCTAAAGACTTCTACAATTCAAGTACTCTTACAGTTGATGATGGTCCTGTTGGTTTTAACTTTAGGAACCTCAGTTATGTGTCAATTTTGAGCAAAGGTTTGACTATTTCGTACGATCTGGATTGTCAATTTCTCTTGTGCCCGTTGTTGAAGTCAGTAATCGGGGAATAGCTTCACGTGGTCATCAGAAACTGTTTGGTGACATATGGTATCCTGATATGGATGCAAATAGAATCGCGAGTGATTCCAAGAGTGCTTCACCCCAACATAGAAAACTTTGAGGGATTTAAAAATCATTTACACTCGTTTTGTACTTAGATGCATCCAATTTCACAAATTCCGGTTACACTTAGGTCTCTGATAACTTTCCGACCTGCGTTGGTTCCGCGCCTTGTGCGCGTGGAACCGGATACCATGTGACTGAAACCCTGCCCTACACGAAATGTTTTCAGAAACAGATCTGCTTCGTAGTGTATAAAGCACATTGTACGAAAGAAAATTAGAAATGAACGAATTTCTAGAAAGACCCTCAGAAAACGAGTAAAACAAGCACAAAGATAATAATTGTACAATAAAAGTCGGGAAATTCGCAGGGAAAGCTAAACCAAAGTATAAAACTATCATTAAATTCTGCATAAAAATACAAGTTTTTTAAGAAATTTTTTTTTCCTGTAATATCCAATATGTTGTTATGTAGAAAGCTCCTCAGCAAACCTAAAACTTAGACCTTTCGTAGTTTAAAAGAGAAATTAACGAAATCCGTGGGAGTGGAGTAGACCATGCATAGCGTTAACACACTCCATATATAAATGTAAAGTTTTGTTTTTCTACAAAAATACCCAACATTATAGTATAATCAGTACTTTTGATGTATATATGTATGTTAAGGAAGGACACTTGGTTGATTTGTATCCTTTATGGTTTGTTACCACCAACAGACAAATCAACGGATGTCGAAATTTTCTATTCGGCTTTCCGCTGAGCCGATAATAGTCAGAAATGGAATTACGTAATAATTAATATACTAGATGCGTTGGTGATGCATCTGTTACTATGAAATTTCAAATATAACAATTATGTTAATTAGCCTTAGGTTAATTAATGAATCCTAAATATCCTTATCCGACTTCCAAAGTTAGGTTTTTAATTTCTATTAGCATGCGTAGGGACGGGATTCCCAGGAATTGTTTGAAAGGGGTGTCTACGATTTTGACATTTTATTTAGCAAATATTGTAATGAAGGGGGTGAGGTTGGGTCCGACGCCCCTAGACCCCCCCCCCCCCCTCCTCTCGATCCCCCACTGTATTGTATGTATTTATAAACAACCAATCAACTTATAAGAGAAAGATTAATTCTCTCTTCGAGCACAGGCTGCCAATACGTGACCTTATTTATGTATGCTCCCCACATAAATATGGACTGTCAAAGCAGTGGGAGATGAAAAAACCATTGTTTGCGGATTATGAAATGCAATTCAAATGTTACATTTTGCATTTGGACTTCGTTGCTCTGTAAACACTGATGGCAGTCAGGTGGAGCCTGATATGTGGGCGAACATGAACACAGAAAGAAGGTGCACCCATTGAACGTAGACTTGAAAAGTTTTACCCCCTGATTACTATTCCCCCTCTACCCCCCCCGCCCCCCCCCCCTATTCATTCGTGCACCCTCTTCAAAGGCAGGCCAATTAATGTTAGTAATTCGATATGCCCGAAAAGTACAAATCACGATTTGGCACAAATATATCAACCATTATAAATAAAGCAGATAAATTAATAGTATACCATGAGATTACCACCTCACCCACCCTCGAACGCAGTACTTGCAAGGCCGCACATATTTATTACGTTCCCCACATCAAAGTAGCGGATCCAGGATTTGTCGAGGTAGGGAGGGGGGGTACCGTGAAAGAGGGAGAACTATAAAAGTGCTAAGGTCTGTGGTGAGGGACTGCGAAGTCATGAGTTACAGGGCTTTTTAGAGGTTATAGATTAAATGAACTATTCCAGACCTATAGCCATTTTTCTTCAATACGATTTTGCCGCAAACATCACTTATCCTCATTTTCTGCCGTTGAAGTTAGCCGGTGGGATGCAATAAGAGGATATGTAATTGCAAACCCATTAACTTGAGGCCATCGCCACGCGAGACTGCCCCATGCCGGTAGAGGGACCGGCTAACGAAAAAATACAAAACAAACCAAAACGAACCTTCAGGCGCCACGACTCTCAAAAGACCATACCGATACATAGAGTTATCCATAGAACCGTTTATGAAAAAATGCAATAGTCACTCAACGAAGTGAGCCACATAACTATGAGGTCACATAAAGGCTATAATAAAGCTCTTACATTTCTTTACAACCAAACATGTTATGAACTATAGGTAAAAGTCGAGAACTCCATCCATAATGAAAGTCCAATTTCTTCCTTCACATCCGCATCCAATGCATACGGAAACTAAATCTTTAAGACAATGTTCCTAATTCCTGTAAACACTGTTGAAACCAAGTTTGCGTTCATCGGGGGATTGGCATACAGAAAGCGTTGAGTGGCCTGATTTACGTTATCCATTGCCGCTAACAAACATATCACTCAGAGTGATGGCGTTAGAATAGAAATACGTACTATACTCCGGAAACTTCGAACTGGACTTCTATCGAGAGAATGTGTTCTCCAGTCTTAATGGGTCGTCGTGTGGCATAAGCAATTACCCCAGGTAAATTGGTCGTGCCAACTTCCTGACTTCAATATCCGTGAGGTTTTCATCTTACATAATTACATTGTTGTACATAGCAATACGCCCAGGTTAGGAACCCCATAAATAAAATTCCTCGTACATTCTGCACCGAAACTCAATAAGTGATGTGTGGCAGATATCTCACAGTACAAGTTTCTGAAACAGGTCGACTGATGTGACAAATCTTAAGATTCAGCCTGGATCAAAACGATTTCTTGAATCCAAGCGCTCTCCCCAGTCTCCACTCCTGAAAGATCTCACTAAGTATTAATTAACAATCCTATATCCTGTTTCTCTCTATTCGGATGTGATAGCAATAGCTGCTGGTCGTTACAATTTACTCACTAGGATCTTTGGTGACCACACCATATATAAACACTAGGCTGAATATGATACGACAGCTTCCAACATCCCTCCTCACCTTCTTGATTGGTCGAGCACGTTTCTTTTTTTAAAAAATGAAATCAACAGCTGTCATTTTGCGCCTAATTATCCACCGGTGCCTATGCCACCACACAGAGCCTTTCATTTTCCTCCAACACGTGACCGTCACTCAAACATGGTTGAAGGCAAAATCCCTCGGACCGTAGTGACCGAGGTAGCTGGCGGATCCGCGAAGGCCTCGAATTATGAGCTGGCGGTGTGCCACGAGTTTATTGTCTAGCCTAAAGTCAATTTGGGAATACAATCGTGAAGGATTCACTTCAGATTCTGGGATGCGAAGTCGTTCCGGTCATCTCTTGCGACGTTAGTGTCATCTAAGAACCACTGCCCCCCTCGTCAAAAGAGCTGTATGGGCAAGGAGAAGCCGATGCTGCGGGGCGGCGCCCACACAAACCGGAACTAGAATGGCAACAGGTGAGAGTGGGAAGTGCCGCCAAACGCAGGCAAGGGGTAAACTAGTGCAGGAGGCAGGGGAAAGCGAAAGAAAACGGGGCAACGAAAAGAAAAGAAGGTAAAAATACAAATGTCACACTCTAAGCGACAAGCACAAAATACCGCCATGTGGTGGGCGGCCGCAAGCGGACGTCGAGCTGCGACATGAGGACAAGGAGGCCGCGTGAGTGGGGAGCCCACGGCCTGGGCAATTCGGCAGGCCGCGGAGAACCAAGACGGTCAACAGATTAAAGGAAGGCCAGCCATGCAGAACCAGCTGAGGGGCCAGACGGGGAAAGTGGAACGAGAGGACCAGAGCGCGAGGCACGCCAGGCGCACCCGCACCAGCCAGGAAGCCAGGATAGGCCTCCAGCGGAGGAAACGGACCAGCCGGCCGCCGGGAAAGAGGGGCGAACGGGAAATCAAGGGGATGAGAGCAGGGAAGATAGATGGCCCATGAAGTGAGCAAAAGAAAGGAGACAAGACGAGAGAGAGAAAGACCCAGACAGGCGGCTTAGGAGGGCGCACGGGGAAACCCCGCCCGGCAGAAGGACCACCCGCTAGTAAAAACGGAGCTAGGATAAGGAGTTAAAACACAGTGGGGGGGCAAGAGTAGTTGAACTCCAACAATGACATAGGAAAACAGTGATGACCAGGAGTCTAACGTAGGGAGCGAAAGAAAAAGGGTCATAGAGGACAGACAGTGACAATACCCCCGACACTAAGGACTCCGACAGGGAAAAGGGCTCAGGTCCACCGAGAGATTGGTACGAACGACATTAGTATCCGTAATACTGTGTCTTCAATCTTAATCACAAGAAA
>CAJDSM010044272.1:0-12027 GCA_903981925.1 Ostrea lurida
TTCATAACCAGATTAATTTGTTTACGATTAGGTCAACAAGGAAATCTTTGTTAATCTAAAATATTCCCGCATTTACATCGTTCCGAGCTTAAATCATTAAATGCGCATTAATTACAATAACATCTTGACAAACTTCGGATGCAGTCGCATCTTCTCGGGCTACTCCGTAAAAAATGGACCGAATGTAAATAAAGTATGAAATTTCGATCTTATAATTTTGTTATTATTTCACAGAAATGTCTCATACATGTAAGTCATTTTTATAAATAATCAGTATAGAATTGAATTGAGTTTTCTGATCATATATCTCAAAATGATTCAAAATATGACCAAGCAAATTCTGCACGTTTTATATTAGCGTAGATTCATTTGAGGCGCTACCCTGGTGCCACTTTTTGACTGAACAGTAAACCAATAGACGGGGTCACGTGACCCCCGTCTAAAAAACCTTACAAATTTATTTTCATAAGATATCTTACAAAACATATATCTTGCAGCTTAATATCATTTATAACTGAATTTTTATAAGATACATGTAGTTCACAGATATTTAATGTCTAATATCTTTTATAATATATCAAAAGGAATTCATATGCCATAATGGTACTTTATAAAGTTTATTAGATATCTTTGGAAGTTGATTTATCTTATGTAATATGCAGTTTATAAGATATCTCATATATATAATATTCAAGATATCTTATACACTGTAGCCAACAATATAAGACTAAAATGCATTGCCTCGCTTTTCGGCCGGGATGTGGTAGACCCACTCTCTTGATCACGCAAGTTACGTAACGGTGAGCGAGGTCGATCTGTCCGGGTGTCAGTATACCTGGATGGGTGTCTACTATATGCACATTACAAAGCTACACACGATGTTCATCTTATTATACGGTACCAATTTTGATTCACCAGATGCGCATTCTCTTCAGTAATGTTGGAAATCCGAAACATGTAATTTTAAAAAAAACAATGGAGTGCGGCAAAGACTGGAGTCAAATACGATACCTGACAAACTTTTTAAGATATCTTATATATTGGAGATCTTATAAAGTTTATGAGATTTCTTATAAAATATTCAAATGAGATATTATGACGTGAAAAACGTCATACTAACGTTGGTACACTGTATGTGACATATTTAATTCGAAAAATAATTTCTTATATTATCAGCAATGCTTGAAGCCTAAAAGTTTGGGAAGCAAAAGACAAGAAAAGAGAGGAATTTGTAGATTAGCCTAGAAAAATGTCTAAATCACAAGCCAGTAGCTAGAAAGGGAGAAGGGATTTGCATTAGGAAGATTCTCGTACGTTTCAGAAATTTTCAATGTTTCGTGACGTTACATGTATATGGAATTTTATCGACTAATGCCTCAGTCACAAATGGGCTACGAGCCTCGTACCACCGGTCTACGATCGTTTTTCCGTAGGTTTCTCACACCCTCCCCGCGATACTGCGAGCCCCGCATCACAGTGACACGGAAATTTAGGTGTCTGCGAGGGCTGCGATCGGTTAAACTTTTTGTTAAAATATTTTTCGGGATCGCTGAAATCGCGGTGGTGGTGGAGGACACGGCGGCAGTACCAGCCTGGCACGACAGTCGCTCAACTGTAGCACCACACTCGCAAGATATTACGATCAGCCGTGCCGTTTTCGCGGCCCTGTGTTAAGGGAGAGAGCTTGCACGATTTCTGAACGAATCTTGCGCCACTCCAGTGCGAGGCTGGTGTCACCCAATTGCAATTGTACTGCAGCAGTACGACAAATCGCCGGAGTGGTACGGGATAGCCGCTGTGGTGCGAGTCTCGCGCTAATGTGGCACGCAGCCAGTTCCACACTCGCGCGAGACGGGTGACATGTCTGCCACCAGCCGTCGCCGACTTGATCAAAGACAGTGGTACGGGGTCAGTAGTTAGTGTTACCGCGTGGGCGAGCGCCGTGGTTATCGTGCCACAATGGAGATTTGAATTGCGTGTCCCAAATCGCCCATTCTCGTGCGGGAGTCGCCCATTTGTGACTAAGGCAGCACTGGGCTTATGATATCCTCGGGGACGGACGGGCCATCCATCAGCAATGCTACATGTATGCCCTAGCAGTATATTTGAAAATATGCGATGCTAAAAGTTCTACAAAATTAAACCTTGTTACATATAAAACACATATACACATTCCCACATACGCGCATACATGTGTGTACGAATGGTCGCCGAGCGACCGAACGTGCCGAGGCGATCACAAGTTTCGTCACAGGGCCTAATAAATGGTATGAAAACAATTGTTGTATTTGTAAACTACATCGCTATATAACGACCAAAGAATTTGCGAAATGTTTATTTTTAATCAGTTGAGAGACATATAAACATCATTTGCAGGATTAATGGAATGTTACTACATATAAGTTCAAATTAATAGTAAAAAAAACCAAAAACGTTACAGTACATAATCATGATATAAAGTATGATAATTACATGTAAATGATCAAGCAGAAAACTAATTGCAGAGGTTGCTGATACCAACAAATCCCTCCTAAAACAATTACTTGTTCTCGTTAATGTTAGCAAAACTGGGAATACACATGTATAGGATTTATATATACATAATATCCGCGTGTTGGTATGCGAGTTGTTGTGTTGATGTTATTTAAAAGTATGCTGTTTTAATGTTGTAGTGGTAAATTTTACTTATGGTATTTTTGTGTTGGTGGAAATTTTAATGATATAGGTTTTTTATACGACGATGTTTTGATGGTAATGCCAGTGTTTTTATATTGCTGTGTTCTAATACAACTGGAGTTATGGTGATTTAGTGTTTTAATACTCGTACTAGTGTGTTCTAATGTTGTAGCGCTTTTACTTGTTAGTGTTTTCAATGATGTAGTGCTTACAGTGCCGTGATGGTTTTTTTTTTACAATGCTGCATTGTTTAATATTGTAATGTTTTAATGTTGTGTTGTGTTTTTATGTTATACATGACTGTAGTGGTTTTCATTTTGCAATTTTTAATGTTTAATTTTATCACTGAGATGTTTTGATGCTGTGATGCCTTTTTACTAGTTTTGCCATAAACGTGACCTTGTGGAATTATATATCGATGAGTGCTACACGCATGGACACTACACTGATCATGTAATATAATTGAATTTTTTAATTTAGCTGTAACTGAATCTAGCTGAAATCCTTTGTACATTTCTTTGTTGTTTCACTTTTGTACAACATATTTACAAGCACTACAATCCCATATATACATATTCATCACATATATACATATTCATCACATATATACATATTCATCATTCAGAAAGAAAAATAATTGTCAGCTACAAAAACTTCGCAATGTAGCAATGCTTTCTATAAATACCTTGAAATACATCAAACAAAATCAACTGAGGACAGAACATCTATAAAATACTTTTATGGAAAGTGTCCCTTGCAAATTCTCTCCAACTTTTTCTGTGTCTTCAATATGCTGAGACATTTGTAAAAACATCGAGAGCATTTTCCGAGGTTGTCAGTCTCTGAAATGAACAATAACACTGGCAAATAGTTAGAAGTATGACATGAATGATGTTGCTCGAATACGGCTTGTTCAAAGTTCTGCTTTGAAGAATTTGGAGATTTCTAATCTGCCTTACCATCCAACGATTCATCCGATCCATAAAGAGAAATGGAAGAATGACTACTCTCTTTGTGTTCAGAGGTTGGTAACCGGCCTTCTACTTTTGCATATTCATCGTTAGAATCAATGCTTTCTTTGTCTGGGATGTCAAGCTTTGGCCTGTTAACGATGGACACGTTTGGAATAAGGCAGTCTGTTTCAGTTTGATCGTCATCTTCAACGTCAGAACATTGATTCTGGGAATTTTGGCTCTTTCTGTCGTCCTGTGACGAACCATATACGTCACCATCTTCACACGAAACGCTTTCCACACTTTTTCGTGACGTTCTATCAATTTGTGAAATTACATCGTCTAAGTTAGAATAATCTCCCTCATTTGTGTCCTTTTCGTGTATTGGCCCTAGTGCGGTGTACTCATTCTCGTATAAATCTCGCATTGCCCCGCGATATTCCGTATCTAATGCTTCAAGTGAGGCTTCAGAAAACTTCAGTTTCGCGCCTGTTTGAAACTTGACAAATTCTAAGAAATCACGAGGTATTTTCATCGTGAGAAGGTCTTTAGCAATATCATAAGTGCCCAGATCCTTGATCGCCGAATCGAGGTCTGGAATAAGGTTATAAGGATCCTCTTCTTGGTCACCGAGGGTAGCGTAGGGATCATCAATCTCCTCCATCAATGCGTAGTCGCTGTAGTCTGCTTTACTTTTTGTATATTCAGCATAATCTTCATATATCTTATAGTCACTTTTATGCTTGAGATTCAGCATATCCCTAAATACTCCATGGAGGCTGTGTTGTACTGGTTTACGAGCTTTTCTGAAGATAAAATATAGAATGACGGATAAGAATTTGATTTTTCCCTTGCGTTGAAACCGGGGGATGGATCTTTATAGCCAATTTTCGGGGGTAGGGGCTATAGAACCAAATTTCTGAAGGGGGTCTTCTGAAAGGTGGGTTGGTCTATTTTTGCGAGAGTGCCTAGGAAAACAGTTACTATGTAAACTAGGAGCGCTGACACATTTGCCTCACAAGTTAACTAACGTTGTCAACTTTTTTTTATATATAAATGTCCATTTATAGCAAAATCATTCAATTAAAAAGAAATGAATCAATTGTATTGGAGCTGTTGTTTTAAAATTACACGAATTTTTATGGTTTTTCAATGTCAAACGCACTATTGGTGGAAATTTTCAAGGTACTTTTGTAGACTTGTTGAATGAAACTGCATTCATTACAAAATATTACCTTTTCCAGATAAGTGTCACCAGCCACGCGAGAGACAATACTAACAGGGCGCCACCAACCGCTCCTAAAACTGAATATCAGGATTCATTATAAAAAGATACCACCAACTCTCCCTAAAACTAAATATCAAGATTCATTATAAAAAGATACCACCAACTTTTCCTAAAACTGAATATCAAGATTCATTATAAAAAGATACCACCAACTTTTCCTAAAACTGAATATCAAGATTCATTATAAAAAGATACCACCAACTTCTCCTAAAACTGAATATCAAGATTCATTATAACAAAGCATCATTAACCGTTCCAAAAACCGAGTATCAAGATTCATTATAAAAGGGTGTCACCAACCGCTCCTAAAACTGAATATCAAGATTCATTTAAAAGGGCACCACCAACTGTTCCAGTATCTTTATTGAGAGAGAGAGAAAGAGAGAGAGAGAGAGAGAGTACTTACTCATCCAATTTTTATCCAAGGGGTCAGCTTCTGTAACGATAGGTCCACCCGTCTCAACTGAAGGTGGCTCCGGTACCACTGAAAGTGACATTGCACGCTATATATCCATTATACAATGTATTTTTTATAAAGAAATCTTATCACCTTTATATGCAAAATATTTAGAAATCTTGCTATTGTCAACAACTTTAATGCATTTCATTGATTTTTTTTCAGCACCACAGTATTCTAATGAAACCGGTCGCGGCTGCTCAGTGGTATTGCTCTCGCCTCGTGATCGGGAGATCGTGAGTTCGATCCCCCGGCCGCTTTCGGACCGGACGCGTCAAACCTAAGACGTTAAAATAGGTAGTGATTGCTCCTTCGCCAAGAGCTCGATACTTAGACGTGCGAATCACGGGTCTTTCGGATATGACCTTAAAACGGAGGCCCTGTGTCGAAGTAGGTGTGGCACGCAAAAGAACCCTTACTGCTAAATGCCGTAAGTACTAAGCATAGGTCTAAATTTGCAGCCCTTCACCGGCAATGGTGATGTCTCAATGTGAGTGAAATATTCTTAACGGGACGAAAAACAAACAAATTAATCAATCAAGCTAAACTATAATAATAAACATGTTGGGATTGATGTACCGCAATGACTGCTTTTCTCCGTGACTTTCGAGAGTTCAACTATCATCTAAAACAACCATGTCATTATATACGGTATTAGTGCAACAACTGTTAGATATATAACGGCAAAGATCACGAACAGTGTTAGCCCCAAATAGAATACAAAATAAGAATTGAGCAAACATGGACCCCTGGGCATATAAGAGCTGGGATCAGGTGCCTAGGAGGAGTAAGCATCCCCTGTTGACCGGTCACACCCGCTGCGAGTCCATAGTCTTGATCAGGTAAACGGAACAATCCGTAGTGAAATCAATGTATGCAAAACGGCTTAACATTTTCTAGGAAATACATCAGACAGCATTTGACCCATAGACAGGCCATACTCGCAAACTAAATCGTTAAAACGACCATTAATTTGCGAAATGCTGCCTTTAAACGTGAATGTACAGAAGATGCTTACTCCTCCATGACACCTGATCCTGCCTTCGCTTTTGTCGGAGGTCCATGTTGCTTTACACTCAACTTTGTATCTTTTTTTTAGGATTATGATTACGTTTAACGCGATGTTAACTTCACCTATTTATATCATACACAGAACAAGCTCTTGTGCATCGAATATGTTGAGAGACACTCACACCATATACACGTGACGATGGGATATTCAGGGATACAATTCTTCCGCGGGTTTTAAAGTCGAAAAGATCATTCTTGAGTTTAGTACAGATCCGATGAGAAAATATTGGGCGGGGGGTTAGAGGTTTGATCTTGCAAATGGTGTATACGCTAATCAAAATAGTAATTAATTGTAATGATTTATTTGAAAATATCAAATTTTTTAACCGTAAGAATTCAATGTAATATCGTTTTCCTATTCTATGAAAGTACAGGAACTAGTTTTACCATTGCCAATTTGAAGATCGTATATATAGGAATTAGTTTTACATATAACTTGTACAGGTCACTAAAACGTTTTACAAAAATACAATAATTGTGACATGAAAGCGCTTTTTCGAATCGGGATGGATAAAAATGGCTGATAACCGCGTTCAAAGAAATGCAGACGTTTCTAGCGTCGATAAAGACGTTAATAATAAATTCCGGAGGGAATGGTTGGAGTCCTCTGTTCAAGTAAAAATGAGCAATGGGAATTAGAAAGGAGTGCCAATATCAAAATGGGTTGTCACGATAAATATCACAGGGAAGGCAAAGTGTATTTTGTGTTCTATAATCCTATCGTATGGCGCCAAAGGCAAGTGTGAATTGCTGGAACACTGCAACTCCGAAAGTCGTCTGAAATGTGCCAGGAGTGTGATATTTAATTTCACACTACCGGGAGTGAGTACATCATACCACAGGAGTTCGAAATTTTATCAATAAAGTCGATATAATTCACTCGATTGACCAAACCATAAGCTATGCATTAGCTATCGAATTCTTGTGATCATACAAGTAGGCGAAGGAAACATCGTGTAAAACGCAATCACAATCCAAAAAAACATATACAAAATCGAGTGTAGGGCAACATGGACCTCCGGATCCACATTTCCAGAAACCAAACCACTACCCACAGTTATCCCCTTGTCTGATAGAGTGGCCAATACGGAGATAAGTAAAATTGAAAACACAATGTAATAAATATCGTGTTTCCTAGTGCAGAGACACATGCTTCTTGTATAAGGGAAGCTGCCCAATCTGTCTGTTAACCAGTTTAAATTGTAGTTTACACGATATGCAATTGAAGAGTGTTTGTACACACCAGTGACAACTCGCATTAAACTATCTAACCAAAACGCTCTGGGCTCTCGTTTGCGGGAAACCAGGCTATGGTACCGGGTACACTGGCTGAGCATTCACTTCCTATGATCATGGTCCCGGTCTTTATTATCCTAAGTAAAGAACTTGCTAAAGACAGGAAAGCACTGCAGAACCTTCGCATGGATAGGACCACAGCGTCTTACAAGATGACACATGATTAGGCTAAGACTATCCGTGAACGCACCATGGAAACGCTACGTACCAGTCCATTTTCATTGAATATTGATAAAGCCACATCTAACAACAATAAGCATGTGTTAGCAGTGCTGGTGAGTTATTACTTTGAATCTCAAGGACACATTGTCTTGGAACATTTAACCTCAATTGAACTTGTTACTGTGGATACATCATCTTTGTTGGATGCATTAGATGAAAAGAAATGATGAATAATAGAAAGAAAGAACAAATTACGATTAAAAAACACAAGTGAAATGATCACTAAGAAAAAAGGTAACCTGATGCTCCAAGTTGAAGATCTACAGTTCTTAGTTAAACAACAAGCCAAAGAAATAAAATTGCGGATTGTAAAGCCCCAGCAGGGCGCTATCCTGCACCCGAAGGGGCGCCAGACCCCTGACTAATTTTATTCCTCCTACTTCAATGTACACCAATCACATCCCTTGATTTTGCTACATAAATATGGGGATCTGACGATGGAGAAGCTGAAATCGTTCCGTCTGTAATAAAGTTGAGTTGTTAGCTGTTAATGTTTATGGTCAATAAAATATCCAAGTACGAAGCAGACATAGAATACTCTGTGGTGTCATGTGTTTTATTTCAGATGGGCTTTATTTTGTGATGTTTTACATTTACTGGAACTCTGTATGATAGGGAATACCATGGGCATAAAAACTACACTAGACTATAGATTAAAAATGTAGTAGAATTTTTAAAAAAGAGTATTAATTATTTACATATGTGTCATATTAAACTAATTGGTAAGGAAAGTTTAATAAAAAAAACAAAAAATAGTACTTTTTTTAATCTAGAATATAATTTGAATTGATTACCATGGCAACAAATTATACATATTGCACAGCTTCCCAAGGCCTACATCAGGAAAAGAAATAAATTTCAACATAGTTAAATGACATTTTTAATTAAGTTGTGCATAACTGATAGAGGCCTCTCTGTCAGTAAGTAATAGAAGTACACAATTAAGGTGTACCTTGGCTCATTATCGGTGCATGGATGACAGACAAATCGCAATGGAAAATAATTTAAAGACACTGTTATACAAGTTCAATAAGTATAAATACGGAACCTTTACAGTTATTGGTATAATTGTTATACATGGTTCCATTAATATAAATACTGCCATCCTTACAGTTATTGATGTTCAGTTCCAGCGTGTAATTTCCACCTGTAAAATCAAAGAATCCCATGATATAAAACGAAATATGTATTTAACCATTATGATTGGTGCAAGTTTTACATAAGCGGCTTACGATTCAAAGTTTAGAAAGAAGATTCAGTAAATGCATGTACTCGTGTCAGTAACGAACCCCATCGCCTGAAAAATCGATAATGTAATATATCAACATACAGCTACCCCCCCCCCCCTGCGCCTAACAAGGATATGATTTCTGGGGAAAAGAGATATACAATCAGTTTCATTGGTGTCGTCCGTTCCGTTATATACGTCGAGTGTGGCGTTCAGGGTGCTAGTATCCAATGCCGGCGTCATCATCGTTGTCGTTAGGTCGTCTGCTACGGCGAGTCGCATTGCGCGTATCTTCTCGTGGAGGTTTACTTTTTCTGTTTCATAGCATATGTCTGGACTATTTTTGGCATCGTCCGATATTATTTTATTCAAATACCACCATTCAGCGCTTCAATGGAAAACAAGTACAGCTTTGTTAATACATACAAGGCGTTTATTGAAACAGTGGAAATGATAGTACTTTTCACAATTATGTCCATTTTATATATCGAAGAACTCGATATAAAGGACACCACAGAATCTGACATACATGTATATATCTTCATATTTGGATATTTTATTTAAAATTGACTCTAATGGCAGGCTGACAACTACATTATATAAATGGCGAAGTAACAAAGTATCAAACGTAATCATAGTCCAAAAAAACATATAAATAAACGATGTAGGGCCACACGGACCTTCGACAAAAGCGAAGGCAGGAATCAGGTGCCCATGGAGGACTAAGCATCCTCTGCTGACCGGTCACACCCGCCGTGACCTGTAGTCGAAACAAAGTAAACAGGTTACCTGTCGTCAATGATGAGCGTGACGACTTTAACTTGCAATCGTCAATACTTTCCCTTTCTTTGTAGTAAAACCTACCAAAAGTCAACCTGCTTATGGTGTGTATATCTCCATTTACATTGTAGGCACCTCTTACTACAAGCAAGGGATACAGAGGGACCCATTCTAACCCGGGTCCCCACGTGATTGTAGATAGAAGACAGTTAACGAGCCTCTTGAGGCATGGACAATTGAATATCACAAAAGTGGTCAATCTCACAGAAAATACATTTAATTTAAAGCAGGGCAAACACAATCGATTGGGGCAAGCAATGACCCGTAGAAACACCGGCGCTGGGATGACTGAGCTCAAAAAATGTAAATTAAATTCTTTTGTGTGTATAATGAGAAGGTGAAGATAACGAATAGTGATCAATCTCACAACTCTAGTATGGAATTTAAAATTACGATTTGGACAAACACGGGCTCCTGAACAAAATAAAGGCGAGATCAGGTGCCTTGGAGGAGTAAGCACCCCCTGTTGACCAGCCCCATCCGCCGTGAGCCCTATATCCCAGTAATCCGCAGTCAGAAACGGCCTAACAATTATTGCGAAACACGTCAGACAGCATTTGATCCAATGATGTGTATTGACAAACTATCTCGTTATAACGACCACGAAATCTGCGAAATCTGGCGTTAACCGAGACTTTCGGAATCCTTGTAACATGTGGAACATCAAGAGTTTGTCAGCAGCCTTGATTTATAAGCTTAACCTGCCTCGATTTACAAACTGATCATACTCAGAACAGGCTCTTGCATATTTAATCAGTTGAGAGACATAAACACCATGTGCAAGTGTTAATGAAATATAGTACAATAAAATATGCTCAACGCAAAAAAAAGTATGGCGTTACCGCCAGGGTCGAGTCTTTGATTGCGATGCGAGCTCCTTTACCACTACAAGTAATACTGATATACTTTATCAATACCGGTATACTGTTCGCACAACCGAGTATTGTTATCAGTTACCAAGTATACTATCATTAGTACTGATATACAATGCTTTGAAATTTAGGCACCTGATCCCTCCTCTGATGAGTCCCAGAGGTCTGTGTTTGCCCAACTCTTGTGTTGTATTCTATTTGGGACTTACGAAATTGATTGCTATTCATTATTTTTGCCTTTAGCATCTAATGTAACAACATTGTACTTACTCACAAAGGTCATATCCATACATTCGCTGCATTTCGTAAAACAGGCTAAAGTTTAAAGCGGTTCGTTCTGAGATGGATGAACAGGACGAAGGATAACCTATAAGCACAACGAATTTACAAACTCCTGGAAGTCGTGGCGTCAAATCAAACAGTTAATCTCCAAATTCAACATCACAAAACCATTACAACAAAACTTTAAATCAAGAAATCATTTGTGAAGAACGTTTCAATAAATTTGTTTCCAAAAAAAAAATACATAGGATGAAGTTCACGCCCAAATCGAGCTGACTTTTCTTCTAGATCAATTTTCGTATCAAAATATTTGATAATTATGCTTTATGACAGATTACGAATTCACCAACCAAGTAGCTTTAATCTGATGTCGGCAAATTCAAAAGAAAGAGAGCAATGTTAGATTTCCCAGTTTTCAAGATGCTTGGGGGAGAAAAATAGAGCCTAAAACCTTTCTTTTATAAAACACCGATACAGGACGCATCAGATTAAATAACTTCGTACATACATTTGTGAAGTAAACATGTGAATTGAAGGTATCATTTACTCCATGTTGCTTCTTTTCTAGGTGCCAAATTTTGTTTACGTAAACACTTGTGCCCCACCATACAGAAAACACAACTTTGACAGGTCCACTGTTTGAGACCTGTGTCTAAAAGTATTTGATTTTCATGAATTAAAAATGTTACACAAGATAAAATTGAACAAGGAACATATTTTGGCGGTATGATTAACTGTTCAAAACGTAGGTGGTATACAAGTTACCCAGTGTCACAAGGTCCGAAAAGACTATAATAGTATGTAAAATATGCTATATATAGAGAATATTACATACCAAAATC
>CAJDSM010044272.1:12052-37907 GCA_903981925.1 Ostrea lurida
CCGTTATATCTCAAAAGACTTCACTCTGAGAAACCAGAGTCCCGGAAAACTGATAAAAATAATCCCGGCAAAGATTCGTATCTTAGACGGCGAAGTGTAGACATTGATTAAACCTTATTAAAAATATCGATACGAAGTATTTTTAAAATACATCCATAAAACTCCAATATACACTATGGCTATAATATCAAAATAAATTACTTTATAATTAGAAATTGATATCGAGCGAGAAATGTTAGAACATTTGAATTAATATTGCGTTCAAAGAGTTAGTTGAAATGCGTCTACGTTTAAACTGTAGTGAGGCTAGAACAGATTGTATAAGCGGCTATCTGAGGTGATTCTCAGACATATATATCTTTGTATTAGACACCTATGGTACATCTACTATTTTTCTTCGCATTATATTTAATATTCGACCAATCACATCTATTATCAGAAAATCCGCACTTGCAGCAATATTAGGTTTATATCAGAATCCCGGACCATATTCACCAAATGAAAAAAAAATAGTTGACTATAAAAATAGGAACATTTCCCTCTCGAATTCGAAACACAGAGGGTAGATCCTATCAATAATATTTTATTCGATCAGTGTCTGTAATTTATTTATGTATCAGACCAGCTCGTAAACCAGTACACACGCCTCCAATGGAGTATTTAAGGGATAATGCTGAATCTCACAGCCATATAAAGTTGCTATAAGATATATGAAGTCTGTATGCTGAATATACAAACGTAAAGCACACATAAACACTGATAAGCCGACTTAGACGTGACATCTGACTGGAGGGAGACTCTGAATGGATCCTTCTCGATCTCACTCATATCGCCTGCACAAAAGATAGAGTGCAATTCTTCTATAACACAAATTAGTACTTCTAAGATATACGCGCTGATTCTAAGGACGATACGGGGAACCGTTTAGATGATATAGCCTAAAGGAAGCTTTATGAGTCATTCTTCACGATAGAAAACTTCGGCATCGCTGAGTGTACAGTATGAGTATTTTTATAGAATCAGGTGCGTTTAATATCAGGCGCGAACTAGAGTAGTGATAATCTGAACGTTCTACATTGATAGACAGTATAGAATCCGGATACTAGCTCGCGGGGTAAGTAGCAGATGCGTCTTACAAACGTAGAGATAGTTTTTAGGTAATTAGACTTTTATAGTAAGGGAAAATAATAATATATAAATAATAATAAACCTAGAGCCTGTCTCGTGCGCAACAACAAGCGGATCATCGCGAAGGTCAACTACATCGGAAAAAGGAAACACATCAGCTATGAAGGAGGATATTCTAGTTATAGAAAACGATAAGTTGATTAGTATTTTTCACAAGATTTGCTGTCGAGAGTAAACGCTTGGATATACTACAGTAGTGAAACATAGGTTTATATTGTGTGAAATATTGTCGTGAAATTCTTACGTGAAAAACTTGGTTCTCCGACAAACAAAGGTACTGTACAAAAAGAAGCTGATACAGACAATAGAGAAATTCTAATGAAACTGCTGAACGGATAGAGATGCACCGTATTATCAACTAAGGATAACAGGACTGCCCGAAGTATTACAGCTTGTGTCCGAAATACGTGTCCATTCTAGATCAACTCCTCAGATATTCTAGTATCACTAAAAAAATTTGTTTACATTAATCTAAAGCTTGGGATCTATGCGACACCAAGCAGAACGCACACATGACATAATGTTAATATATACCAGAGGTAAGTCTGCATACGTATAGAGCGACCGGAAATGAATCTTTTGAAGCATCCGAAGAACTAGCGTCGATTCTTTATAAATCATTTCATCTCTTTTATGATAGATAAGGATAGATCAGTTAAGCGAAGCATGGTAAAGCAAATACTAGAGATAATTACGATAAATCACAGATGGGTCTTTTCAATAGCGGTAACTTTTGAGATATAGCCGTGCCGAGAACCATCATTCATAAAAATGAATTTTACACTATCTAAAGCTTGTATGTAGTGCCAGTGTAACTTTGTATACATATTCAGAGAACTGGCGATCAGAGCATCCGAGTGAAAATGCTACTCTCGTATTGTTAACATGAATATCTAAGCATATTGATATTGCATCACAGAAAAAGTTTGAGAGAATTGCATGGAGCACACTTTTATTTCACATAATATTATTATACTATAGATTGAGTTCTGTTCTTAGTGTGTACTTTCTTCGTTATGAAGTGTAAGAAAATTCAAGGTCTTTTAAAAAGATAAGCATTGCTAACATTGCGAAGTTTTTGTAGCTGAAAGCATATTTTCTTCTCTGATGACTGAATTGTATTAACTGCGATGAACTACTGTATACTATGTGATGAATATTATTATGGGATTGTAGGCTTGTATATAAGTGTCTCGTACCAGTGAAACAACAAAGAATGTACAAGGAATTTCAGCCTAATTCAGTTACAGATAAATTACAAATTCAAGTTATATTAATGATAAGTGTAGTGTCCATGCTGTGATGCCTTTTACTCGTTTTGCCATAAACTGACCTGTGGAATTATATATCGATGAGTGCTACATCGCATGGACACTACACTGATCATGTAATAAAATTGAATTTTTTAATTTAGCTGTAACTGAATCTAGCTGAAAATCCTTTTAGCATTTCTTTGTTGTTTCACTTTTGTACACATATATTTACAAGCACTACAATCCCTATATCATATTCATCACATATAATATATATTCATCACATATATACATATTCATCATTCAGAAAGAAAAATAATTGTCAGCTACAAAAACTTCGCATGTAGCAATGCTTTCTAGTAAATACCTTGAAATACATCAAACAAAAATAACTGAGGACAGAACTCTATAAATATTTTTATGGAAAGTGTCCTTGCAAATTCCTCTCCAACTTTTCTGTGGTCTTCAATATGCTGAGAACATTTGTAAAACATTGAGAGCATTTTCCGAGGTTGTCAGTCTCTGAAGATGAACAATAACCTGGAAAATAGTTAGAAGTATGACATGAATGATGTTCTCGAATACGGCTTGTTCAAAGTTCTGCTGTTGAAGAATTTGGAGATTTCTAATCTGCTTACATCCAACGATTCATCCGATCCTAAAGGAAATGGAAGAATGACTACCTCTTTGGTTGTCAGAAGGTTGGTAAACCGGCCTTCTACTTTTGCGATATTCATCGTTAGAATCAATCGCTTTCCTTTGTCTGGGATTCAAGCTTTGGCCTGTTAACGATGGACACGTTTGGAATAAGGCAGTCTGTTTTCAGTTTGATCGTCATCTTCAACGTCAGAACATTGATTCTGGGAATTTTGGCTCTTCTGTCGTCCTGTGCCGAACCATATACGTCACATATCACACAGAAACGCTTTCCACACTTTGTCGTGACGTTCTATCAATTTGTGAACTTACATCGTCTAGTTAGAATAATCTCCCTCAGTTGTGTCCTTTTTCGTGTATTGGCCCTAGTGCGGTGTACTCATTCTCGTATAAATCTCGCAATTGCCCGCGATATTCCCGTATCATATGCTTCAAGTGAGGCTTCAGAAAACTTCAGTTTCGCGCCTGTTTGAAACTTGACAAATTCTAAGAAATCACGAGTATTTTCATCGTGAGAGGTCTTTAGCAAATATCAAAGTGCCGAGATCCTTGATCGCCGAATCGAGGTCTGGAATAAGGTTATATAGAGGATCCTCTTCTTGTCACGAGGTAGCGTAGGATCATCAAATTCTCCATCAATGCGTAGTCGCTGTAGTCACTGCTTTACTTTTTGTATATTCAGCATAATCTTCATATATCTTATAGTCAACTTTTATGCTTTGAGATTCAGCAATCCCTAAAATACTCCATGGAGGCTGTGTTGTACTGGTTTACGAGCTTTTCTGAAGATAAAATTTATAGAATGACGGATAAAGAATTTGATTTTCCCTTGCGTTGAAACCGGGGATGGATCTTTATAGCCAATTTTCGGGGGTGGGCTATAGATACCAAATTTCTGAAGGGGGTCTTCTGAAAGGTGGGTTGGTCTATTTTTGCGAGAGTGCCTAGGAAACAGTTACTATGGTAAAACTAGGAGCGCTGACACATTTGCCTCAACAGTTAACTAACGTTGTCAACTTTTTTTTATATATAAATGTCCATTTTATAGCAAAATCATTCAATTAAAAAGAAATGAATCATTGTAATTGGAGCTGTTGTTTTAAAATTACAAAATATTTTATGGTTTCTTCAATGTCTAAAACGCACAATTGTGTGATAATTTTCAAGGTACTTTTGTAGACTTGTTGAATGAAACTGCATTCATTACAAAAATATTACTTTTCAGATATGTGGTCACCAGCCACGCGCGAGAGACAATACTACAAGGGGCGCCACCAACCGCTCCTAAAACTGAATATCAAGATTCATTATAAAAAGATACCCACCAACTTCTCCTAAAACTAAATATCAAGATTCATTATAAAAGATACCACCAACTTTTCCTAAAACTGAATATCAAGATTCATTATAAAAAGATACCACCAAACTTCTCCTAAAACTGAATATCAAGATTCATTAAACAAGCAATCATTAACCGTCCAAAAAACCGAGATACATGATTCATTTATAAAGGGTGTCACCAACCGCTCCTAAAACTGAATTATCAAGATTCATTGTAAAAGGGCACCACCAACTGTTCCAGTATCTTATTTGAAGAGAGATAGAAGAGAGAGAGAGAGAGAGAGTACTTACTCATCCAATTTTTATCCAAGGGGTCAGCTTTCTGTAACGATAGGTCCACCCGTCTCAACTGAAGGTGGCTCCGGTACCACTGAAAGTGACATTGCGCACGCTATATTCTCCACATTATACAATGTATTTTGTTACTAAAGAAATCTTATCACCTTTATATTGCAAAATATGTCTGATAATCTTGCTATTTGTCCCAACAATCTTAATGCTTATTGATGTTTTTTCAGCACCACTTATTTAGTACGCGGGCCGATTTTGAAACGGCCGGCGTTTGCTCACGTGGATGAATGCTGCTCGCTCTGATGATTCGGGAGATACGTGATGTTCGGATCCCGGCCTTGTCGGACTCGGACGCGGTCCAAACTAAGACGTTAAAAATAGGTAGTGCATATTGTCCTTCGCCAAGAAGCTGATCTAGACTGTGCGAATCACGGGTCTTTCGGATTGACCTTAAAACGGCGGCAACTGATGTCGAACGTAGGTGTGGCACGCGAAAAGAACCCTTACTGCTAAATGCCGTAAAGTAACTAGCATAGGTTAAATTTGCAGCCCTTCACCGGCATATGTGATGTCTGCAATGTGAGTGAAATATTCTTACGGGAGCGAAAAAATGCATAATTAATCAACCGTAATGCTAACTTAATAATAAACATGTTGGGATTGAGATGTAACCAGTCAATGGAATAGATGCTGTTGTGTTACTCCGCTGACTCCTATCGAGTAGATACAAGTCTCTCATTCTAAAGACATACACATGGTCTCATCTCCCATCAAATCGGAACTATAGAGCAACTTAACGTGTTGATATATTAAGGCAAAAGATCCGCACAGTGTGATGCCACCAAAAGAATAGAATGAAAAAAATTGAAGAATTGAGCAAAACATGGACCCCTGGCATATAAGAGCTGGTGAGTCAAAGCGGTAAGCACCTAGTCGACAGGCTATGTAAAGCATAAGGCCGCTCTGTTCGAAACCGCGATACAACTTAGCCCTCGCGGCGACGTCCATAATCCGTGGCAATACAGGGTATAAACGGAAAGAGTATGACGTAGAATGTAATTTAGGGTATCTGAACCGATCACATTGGCATCTACAATTTATGGAAAATTAAGCAGACAGCTCTTGACCCATCAGACGGCCGATTCAGACTACAAAACTAAATGGTTAAAGTTACCCAAGTATGAATTTCAGTCGAGCATCGCGCCTCTTAAATGAATGTCAACAGAACGGAATGCTTACAAGCTCCGATCTCTCATATTCGACAGGCCTAGCGATCCTGCCTATCGACTTCTGTCGGAGGTCCAATGTTGGATTGTGTCATTCACACTCTTCGCTATCCCTTTTTTTTAGATTCACCTCGTGCATTCACACGTTCGTAGTGTTAATCTACGCGTGAACCAAGGATCACAATTCTATTCGCTACGTTTAATAAGTGCCCGAAGTAACAAGTCTCTTACTTTCATCCGAAACTATTGTCTTGATGGAGACTACTTACTCACACAGATACGAGGCGTGACGATGGATATCTGGGCATTACAATTCGCTTCCCGCGGCTTTATTAGTCGTATAAAGATTCATAATGTCGACATTTATACCTAGTGACGTAGACCTGATCGAGCGAAAAAATATTGTGGGCAGGCAAATAAGTAGCGCTTTGTAGTCTTGGCATATTGGTTATTACTGCATCAACAATAGTGATTAATTTGTAAATTAGATTTATGTGAAAAAAATATCCTAGAAGTTCTTTAGTATATACCTGCTTAAGATCATGTTATATAATCAAATTGCTTCAATATGTCAGGCATTTTACTATTCTAGGGTGAAAAAGTAACTCTTAGTGAAAACTATCTTCATCCGATTTGCCATCTTACGAAAATGCGTAAGATAATATTAAAGAGTACCAATATATCCAGTTTAACAAAAAACATTAAAACAACATAGAGTCATCTTAATTTATACGTATTTTACATAAAAACTTACTTAAGATGTGTTGTTATACAGAACCCCAGTTTTTAGTATAACGTGATCGAGAGGATGTACTTAAAAATTGGCTATGATCTCAAATCGGCCGACGTATAAGCATGAAATCGCAAAACGTACATCAAGCGCGAATGATAATGAGCGTTAATTCAAATTAAAAACATTGACGTCTACAGGAGGGTAATGTGGTTGGAAGTTGCCTCTGTTCATAGATAAAAATTTAGTTGTGAAATTGGTAATTAAGAAGGAGCTGCGCATAAAGTAGGTTGTGGTCACTGGTACATTAATTTTAAAACAACAGGGATAAAGAGGTACAATAGTTTGCACATATTTGAGTGTATATTATATATCCTAATATAATGTATGGCGCCAAAGGCTAAGAGCTTTTGTGAATTCTGAGCATACACTGAACCATACTACCGAAATGTCGTCTGAGCGTATGTTGCTATGGAGTGTGATATTAATCAGTTCTCTATCAGCTACCGGGAACGCGTAACAACGAGGCATACATGGCCATTTCGAAAATGTTTATCAATAAGTCGATATATCACTCGATCTTGCCACAAAATCCATGAGAGAACAATACATTAGACAAAATAGATATCTCGCTGAAGTAGATAAATTCTACAGGGGTTGACGAAGGAAAAATCATCGATAAACGCTAATCATTATTCGAAAAAGAATCTATATCAATAGAATCGAGTGTAGGGCAACATGGACCTTAACCGGGATCAAATTTACCAGAAACTCCATACACACAATACTAGCTTTCATACATTACCGCTTGATCTGATAGTGCAGACATATAATTCTATCGGGGATGTAAGTAATATACTCTATACCACAGAACATGTTTGAAGTAAATATTTTGGAGAGTATTTTCTTCTAGGCAAGTTGGTATTCAAACATGCTTTCTTTATGTAGGCGGGGTAGGGTCGGAGAGACAATTTCTAAGATTTTTGGTTCCGCGTTCAATATTGTGATCTAACATTTCTACTCATCCAGTATATAGATTTGTAGATAATTCGTGAATTTACACGATTAAATGTTTCACACTAGAGAAGTCAGATGAAAATTGGTTTATCGAGAACAAACCAACGTGTAAAATCGCATGTTCAACTATCTACCAATACCAGGTGGGGCTCAATCAGTTTTGCGAAAGGATGAGCTATTCCAGTACTGAAATATGGGACCGTGGTGACGAATCTGCTTCAGTAGACATCAAGTGCACTCACATATTAAATAATAGGTCACCAACGATGCTGTATTATCCTAGGTAAAGAATTGCTAAAGAACAGGTAAATGACTTGCAGAATCTCTGAGTAAGGGATGTATGGGAATCAGCAGAGTCTTGTAACAAAGTGAAATACATACATGAGAGTCTAAGGACATATCGATGAAAACGCTACATGCAGATAATGTTGCGAGCAATCCTTGTTGTCATATCTTGAGATTGTAATTTGTATAGAGCCCATTCTAATCGACAATTAAAGCAGTGTTGAAGCTCGCTGGGTGAGTTATTACTCTTAAATCCAAAGCAGAACAATTTTGATCTTGGAGACTTGAACTCTCAATTTATAGAACTTGTTTAACGTGGTACTAAAGGACTACATCTTAATGACTTGGATCATTAAGATGAAAAGAAATCGATGAATTCTAGTGTATAGAAAGATAATAAAACGAGTCTAAAACACAATGGGGAGTAATAAAGATCAACTAAGATTAAAGGTAGACCTGCAGTGCTCGAGTTGAAGAATGCTTAAGTTCTTAGTTAAACACAGCAAAGAATAAAACTTGCGGATTGTAAAGCCCAGGGGCGCTATCCTCCACACCCACTCGAAGGGCACGCCTAGAAGCGGTCTGACAATTATTAATGTCACCAGTGCTACTATTTGCATGTCACCTCTGACAACCCTATCACCTTGAATTCTTTGGTTGAACATAAATATGGGGTTTCAAGAGCATGAAAGAACAGGGATTAGCAATCAGTTTCACACTGCTCTTGATAATGATATAGTGAGTTGTACGATTAGATGTCTAATGTTTACTGGTCATAAACATATATCGCCCAAATAGTTAAGCTGGATTATGAATAAATCTACTGTGGTGAATCATGTGTCTTATTTCAAGTGGGTCTCAATATTTTGTGAAGAATGTATTTTACATGTATGGAAACATGCTGTCGTGATAGGGAATAACATGGCATAAAACCACTAAGACTATAGATAAAAGTAGTGACTTTTTAAAAAAGAGTATTAATTATTTACATATGTGTCAACATCACTAATAGGCTAGATTGGTTAATGAGACAATGTTGATTATTAAAGAACAGCATATAAAAGTAGTACACTTTTGTAGACATTTGATAAATCTAAGAAATAAAGAGGATCATAATGAATATGAACTCTACTTAGGGAGAACAACAAATCCTTGATACTATAAACCATTGCCATCAGCTTCCTGCACTACTCAGGAACGAAAAATAAATTTTCTCAAATCTTATAGTATTAATCAATGGACAGATATAGGTGGTCGAAAATGATAATATTGAACTGGATTGAGGCGACACATCACTGCGAAAGCTAATGGAGTACATTAAGGATATGTACTCTTGTGTCATATCCGTGCATTGTACGAGATAAGCAGCGAGAAGTCGCAACTGGAAAGGCTTAACTCTATAAAAGTACTGGGTAAGTACGAATAGACAAATTAATAAGAGATATACAGTGATTGGTATTGAAAATAGGGAAATTTATTTGACTAATTATTAAGCAAGAACACAATCGTATATATTATGTATTCAATAACGTAATAATAACACTAAATTACTGATCCGTATAAGTAGGTGGATTAACATATGGTATTAATCAATTCTACTTACAGTATAATAATTAGTGCTCTCTGCAGTTATTGATAGTCAGTTCCAGCGATGTAATTCAACTGTTAAAAAAGACAAAGAGTCATGAAAATTTATTCTTGAATCGAATATAGTGTGTAAGAAACAAAAATAATATGTTAGCAGTGGACACAAGTTTTCTTACATTAGTGTCGAAAAATTTGCGCAACATGAGAGTTGATTAGAAAGGAAGATTAGTAAATGATGTACTGCGTGTTCATAGTATACGAACACATGCTAAATATCGAGAGTAAGACGTAATATATGAACATCAGCTACCCCCGCTCGCCCTGCGCCTAAAAGGATAGATTTTGGGGGAAAGAGATTATACATCAGTTGTCACTAGGTGATTGTCGGATGTCGTCGGAGTCTCTATTAGGTGCGTGGAGTGTTGTGCGTTCAGGCGCAGGCAAGAATATTCCAATGTGCCGGAGGTGCTCAATTGCAGGAGCAGAGCAGCTAAGTCTACTACGGCGACGTCCGACTATTGCGCGTAATATAGTGGAGTGTGTGATTTCCTGATTTTGCATAGAATTATAATGTCTTGCGCACTCTATTTTTTTGGCATCGTCCGTATTATTTTATTCAATACCACGATTCCGCGCGTGATAAAGAATGTAACACGCTTTGTCATAAAAAATACAGCACAGATTATGAGGCGATGTTGTTAGACGCTAGTTAGGCGGAAATGAGAGATAGAGAGGTTGAGGTGTTATATATATTATACTTAGGGAATATAGAGAGAAAGAGCATTAATAGAGTACACAAAAGAGTTATAGGACAGTGCCATAGTTGACTAAAGCTAATTTAACCATATGATGGATATTCTTCCGAACTTGTGACACGTGATATAACAGGCAGACACGACAAACTATCACACGTAACTATGGTGATTAAAGAGATTATACAGAGAAGTTCATGTAATCTTATCGACAAGATATAGACCATAACAACTTAACGACGACAGATGTTAACATGAGTGTTCCATTAATAAAAACCGTGAAGAAGATGGAGCAGATCAAGATGCATGTATGAAGACGTATGACTGCATCCCTCTGAACGACAACAAAACCGCCGTAGCCTGTAGTCGAAACAAAGTAAACAGGGTTACTGTTGCCATGATGAGCGTGAAGTCTTTTAACGTGCAATCGCGTCCAATTTAGTAATCCGCCTCCATTATGCTCTTATCAGCCCCTATGTTAGGTTTCACATATACAAAGCTGCAACCTGCTTAGGATGTGTATTTCTGTCACTTTCTAGCATATTGTAAAATATTGTCAGTCTTACAAACGAAAGGCAAGGTGGGTATACGAGCAGGGACCCTATCTACACCTTCCGGGTTCCCAATACGTGCATTGTAGTAGCAGACAGTTGACCGAAGTTCCTCTTTAGAGGCATGAGACATTGATAAACATAAGAAGAGATCAATTAGACCAGAAAATATTATTGTTAATTGAAGCGGGCTAACAACAATCGAGTTATGAGAAATAGTTACCGTTAGAAACACTAGAGAGAGAGGAAGAACTGAACGCTCAAAAGATACATGTAAATTAAATCTTTTGTGTGTATAATGAGAAGTGAAGAAACGAATAGTGAATCGAATTTTCTCAACGCACGCTATGATAATTAAGAACTATTTAAAAATTACGACATATTTTGAGAGACAAACACGGGCTCTGAACAAAAATAAAGGGAGAATCAGGTGCTTGAGGTAAGCACCCTGTGACAGGGACCCTCCAGACCTGTTGAGCCTATTATCTACCCAGATAAAATTCTCGCAGTCAGAAATCGAACTAAACAATTTATAGTTGCGTGACAACATCAGATATCTAGGTCTCGACACATACTTTTATCCAATGATGTTGTTACCTCGACAACTCTCTATCTTGTTTGAATACGCCACGAACGCGAAATCTGCGTCGTTAACCGAAGAAATAATTACGTTGATACTTGTTAACTCAATGTGGACATCAAAGATGTATGGTACAAGATCAGCACGTGTGATTTTATTAAGTCGTTATAACCTGTTCGTATTATTATATACAGTTCACTATCGCAATATCTTTATTGGCATTGAGAACACATATAACTAACGGATGTTCAGTGATTTTTTTGAGGAAAGAAAATATAATAGTCCAATAACATATGCTGACTTCGTCAACAAAACAATATTGGCGTTAGCCGACGGCGAGGGTCGCCAGTCTTGATTGCGATGCGTCGGTCTCTTACCCTACTACAAGTGAAGTACTGATATAACATCATCAAGTCAAATACCTGATAAATCCCCTGGGGATCTAGCGTCCCGAATACTTCGATGCGCGACAAACCAGTAGTAGTTATTCAAAGGTATTTTTATCCAGAAGTAGGCGTATACTAAGTCTAATGAACTTCGGATATGTAAAGATGTGTACGACTCTAGGAAACTTCATCACTCTCAGCCTGATGAGATCCCACAGATGGTGTGTTTGGCAACATATCGATAATCTTACTTTCTAATTTGATATATAATAGTATGCGCTATTTTCATATATTTGTTTTGCCTTTGCATCTTAATTGAAGATAAACTCTATGTCATATATCCTCAAAGGTGTATATTCGTTCTTACATTTGGGTCAGTATTCGTAACAGGCTAAAGTTTAGAGCGGTTCGTATCCTGGAAGTCTGTATAATAGTGATGCAGAGAAGACCTTAAATAAGCGCATCAGACATGTTACAACTCCTGGAAAGTCGCTTGGCGTTCATACAAGTCATAACAGCATTAATCTCCATATTTCATGCATATGAACAAAATACCATTTATCAAATTAAATTTAACATCATAAGAATCTTTGTGTATACGTTTTTCACTTATATTTGTATTTTCTAAAAATAAAATACATAGGATGAATATTTCGCTACATAATGAGACTGATCTTCTCAATAATCACATGTTGTAGGTTCGACTGTGTTCTTTCGATATGCTAAATATTATGATAATTAGCTTGTTATACAGATTAGGATTCACTCAACCTAGTAGCTTACCTATAATGTGTGGTCAAGTTGCAAATAAGAAAGAGAGCAAATTTCAGATTTAAATCTCCTACAGTCTTTGCGCAAAGAATGCTATGGCGCGACGAAAAACTAGAGGTCTCTACAAAACCATTGTTCTTGTTAGAAGCTCCCATACAAGACCGTCCGATAATTAATAATAAACATTCGATACATACATTTTGTGAAGTAAAACAGTTGTGAGAGATTGAAGGTTCAATTTACTCCATGTTGTTAGATATTCTTTGGGCCACAAGATGGCTTTTGTTTACGTAAATCAATTGTCCTTCCAACACATAACAGAAATTACCTACGTCTTTGAACAGGTCAGATCTCGCACGCCTGTTCTAAAGTATGGTTGGGGTTCAGGTTATAATTCACAAATGTTCACCAAAATAAATGTTGAAGCTTCAGAGAAATCATAATTTTGGAGACGGTAATGACTTTAAACTGTCTCTCATAAACGTATTTGGTATGCTATTGTTACCGCACGGAAAAACTGTCCGCAAAGAACGTCATATTCAGGGAAATAGTCAAGGTAAAGTAGTGACTATATAAGAAGAATCATATAGAAACTGAAGTAAACCAGAGAACTATTGTTCTGCTACCATAACTTGCAATTGCTCCGTCGGACGAGTGGATCTTCTCATATCCGCCAAGGCCCGAGGCCAGGTGGTCCAGAGATAATGGGGGACTCCGAGGGCTGTATATGATATGGATTGTGGTATGATTGGGTATCGCTTAATTTACACTATTTTTCATACTACTGTCCAGATTAGAATAGAAAACCGTGCACTATCTATCAAGATATACGGTTTTCAGAGAGAGATGAGAGAGATACACTGCTATATATTTTAAATCTGACAGTATATAATGGGAAATCAACTACAATTGGTTGAAATAAGCTGAATAGATTTACATATTCTAGAATAAAGAATTCTTACATTCATGATCCAACATAGACGCCCTCGATATAATCCGATCCAGGTAGCATGCCTTCTCGGCCCTTGGTCGGAGTATGAGATCCTACTACTGGGTTGCCGATTGGATATGGTATCGCGGCCCGAGTGGACTCATATCCGCCCAAGGGCCCAAAAAAACAAAGGGGAGGGGAAGAAAAATTGGGGGGCCCCCTTTATTAAGTTTTTAAAAAATTAAGAAAGAAAAATTTTTTACAAAAAACACACAAACTTGTTGGGGAAACAATCAAGCAAATTGCCCAACCAAATGAAAAGGGAATGGGGTTTCAAAACAAAATTTAAAAATTCAAAAAATTTAAAAAAAAACACCGTAAAAAAAAAAACATATAACCGATTAACCCGTTTTGCCGGTCCCCCTGTTCCAGAATTGATATCGGAATTTTTCAGACACTCAGAAAACAACATTGTTAATAACAATTCCTCTGGAAATACTATTTTTTCCATTGAAAATTTAATCTGGAATAAATCAATATCAAGTTTACCTAAAATACGTTTAAAAAAAAAAAAAACCTTTGGAAATCGTTTTTTTACCGGCTCTACATACAATCCTGTTTACGTCCGGCGTAGCCCCCGCCCCTTCTCCTTCCAGGACTATTTCAAGACCTGTAAATTTCAATAAAAACGCAGAATTTGTTTTAGATAGTTTTTAAGCGAGTCCCCCTCGCGCTAAATGTGGTCATCGCAAGCCAGTTCCACACTCGCGCGACGACGGGTGACATGTCTGCCACCAGCCGTCGCCCGATATAAAGACAGTGGTACGGGTCCAGTAGTTAGTGTTTATCCTTGCGTGGCGCGGCGCCGGGTTATGTGCCACATATGGAGATTTGAATTGGCGTGTCCCAAATCGCCCATTCAGTCGTATCTGGGAGTCGCCAATTTGTGACTAAGGCAGCACTGGCGTTTATGAATATCCCTCGGGGACGGACGGGCCGCATCCATCAGCAATGCTACAGTCTGCCCTTATGCAGTATATTTGTGAAATTGCGAATGCTAAAAGTTCTACAAAATTAGAAACCTTGTTACTATAACAACACATATACTACCATTCCCACATACGGGGCATTACATGTGTGTACGAAATGTCGCCGAGCGACGCGCAACGTGCCGAAGCGATCACAAGTTTCGTCACAGGGCCTAAGAATGGTATGGAAGAACAATTGTTGTATTTGTATAATACAGTGCTATAAACGAACCAATCAGAATTTGCGAAATGTTACTTTGTTAATCAGTTGGAGAGACATATAAACATCAAATTTGCAGGATTAATGGAAGTTACTACATATACAGTTCAACATTAATAGATAAAAAAACCCAAAAACGTTACAAGTACATAATCATTGATAATAAATATGTAATTACATGTAAATGATTCAAGGCAGAATACTAATTGCGAGGTTGCTGATCACCAACAAATCCCTTTCCTAAAACAATTACTGTGTTCTCTTATGTTAGCAAAACTGGGCAATACACAATGTATACGGATTTATATATACATAATATCTCGCGTGTTTGGTATGCGAGTTGTTGTGTTGAATGTTATTTAAAGAGTAAATGCTCTGTTTTCAATGTTGTAGTGGTAAATTTTACTTATGGTGAGTTTTTGTGTTGGTGGAAAATTTTATGATATAGGTTTTTTATAACGACGATGTTTTGATGGTATGCCCAGTGTTTTTATATTTTGCGTGTTCTAATACACTGGACGTTATGGTGATTTTAGTGTTTAATACTCGTACTAGTGTGTTCTAATGTTGTAGCGCTTTTACCTTGTTGTGTTTTTCGAATGAATGTAGTGCTTACAGTGCAGTGATGGTTTTTTTTTTAACAATGCTGGCAGTTGTTTAATATTGTAATGTTTTTTAAATGTATTTGTGTTGTGTTTTTATGTTATACATGACTGTAGTGGTTTTCATTTTGCAAGTTTTTGAATTTTATATTTATCACTGAGAATGTTTTGATGCTGTGATGCCTTTTTACTGTAGTTTTTGCCATATAAAGGACCTTGGGGAATTATATATCGATGAGTGCTACAGCGCATGGAACTAACACTGATAATCGTAATATAAATCTGAAATTTTTTCTAATTTAGCGTAACTGAATCTATCCTGAAAATACCTTTGGTACATTTCTTATGTTGTTTCACTTTTGGTACAACATAAATTTTAGCAAGCACTACAATCCTATATACATAATTCATCCACCATAATTATACATATTCAGTCACATATCATAACATATTCTCATTCAGAAAGAAGAAATAATTTGGTCAGCTACAGAAAACTTCGCAATGTAGCATGCTTTCTATAGTAATCCTGAAAATACATCAAAACCAAAATCAACTGAGGACAGAACATTCTATAAAATATTTTTATGGGAAAGGTCCTTGCAAATTTCTCTCCAATTTTCTGGTGTCCTTCAATATGCCTGAGAACATTTGAAAACAGTCTGAGAGGCATTTTCCGAGGTTGTCAGTCCTCTGAAGATGAAACCAATAACCGGCAAAATAGTTAGAAAGTATGACTGAATGATGTTGACTCGAATACTGGCTTGTTCACAAGTTCTGCTCTTGAATGAATTTGGGAGATTTCTAATCTGCCTCATCCAACGATTCATCCGATCCATAAAGCAGAAAATTGGAAGAATGACTACTCTCTTTGTTGTTCAGAAGGGTTGGTGAACGGCCTGGCCGGTGGACTCTTTTGCGATATCATTCTCGTTAAGAAATCATTGCTAGTCTTTGTCCTGGGATATGTCAAGCTATTGGCTGTTAATCGATGGACACGTTTGGAATATAGTGCAGTCTGTTTTCAGTTTTGATCGTCATCTTCACGTCCAGAACATTGATTCTGGGAATATTTGGCTCTTTCTGCTCCGTCCTGTGACGAACCATATACGTCACTATCTTCACACGAACGCTTTCCACACTGTTTTCGCTGAACGTCTTATCATTTGTGAACAATTACATCGTCTATGTTAGACAAATTATCTCCCTCATTTGTGTCCTTTTCGTGTATTGGCCCTAGTGCGGTGGTTACTCATTTCGTATAAATCTCGCTAATTGGCCATCCGCGATATATCCGTATCTATCTGCTTCAAGTGAAGGCGTTCAGAAAACTTCAGTTTCGCGCACTGTTTGAAAACTTGACAAATTCAAGAATCACGAGGTGATTTTCATCGGAGAAGGTCTTTTAGCATAATCATCACAAAGTGCCGCGAAGTCCTGATCGCCGAATCGCAGGTCTGGCAGTAAGGTATAGAGGAGGATCCTCTTCTTTGGCACGAGGTGACGGTAGCGTAGGACTCAATCAATTCTCCTCCATATCTGCGCGTAGATCGCTGTAGTCACTGCTTTACTTTTTTGTATTATTCAGCAATAATCTTCTATATATCTTCTTATATGCACCTTTTATGCCTTGCCAGATTCAAGCATACCCTAAAATACTCCATGGAGGCTGTCTTGTATCTGGTTTTACGAGCTTTTCTCGAGATCAAAATTATACGTGACGGATAATGCCAATTTGATTTTCCCTTGGCGTTGAAACCGGGCGATGGATTCTTTTAGCCAGATTTTCGGGGGTAAGGGCTGATAATCGAACCTAAATTTCTGAAGGGGCTTTGAAAGGTGGGTTGGTCTTTTTTGCGAGACGTGTCCTAGGAACAGGTTACTACAAGTAATACTAAGGAGCGCTGACTAACATGATTTGCTCAAAGTTAACTAGACGTTGTCAACTTCTTTTTTTATACTATAAATGTTCGCATTTTATAAGCAAAAATCATTCAATAAAAGAAAAGTGAATCAATTGTAATTGGAGCTGTTGTTTTAAAATTTTTAAAACACGGAATTTTTATGGTTTTCAATGTCGTAAATACGCACTATTGGTGATAATTTTCAAAGGTCACTTTTGTAGACGGTTGTTGAATGAATACTGCATTCATTTAATAAAATATTACCTTTTCAGGATAAGTGGTACCAGACCACAGCGAGAACAATACTACAGGGCGGCGCACACCAACCGCTCCTAAAAACTGAATATTCTCAACACAGTTCAGTTATAAAAAGATATCTCCACCAACTTTCCTTAAAACTAAATATCAAGAATTCATTATAAAAAGGATACCACCAACTTTTCCTAAAACTGAATATCAAGATTTCATTATAAAAAGATACCACCAAACTTCTCCTAAACTGAAATAATGCAAATTCATTATACAAGCAATCATTAAGTCGTTCCAAAAACCGAAGTATCTCAGTATTCATTATAAAAGGGTGTCACCAACCCTCCTAAAGACTGCATTATCACGATTCCATTTAAAAGAGGCACCACCAACTGTTCCAGATCTTTATTTGAGAGAGAGCAGAAGAGAGAGAGATGAGAGAGAGTACTTACTACATTCCATCGTTTTATCCAAGGGTCAGGCTTCTGTAACGATAGGTCCCCCGTCTTCAATGGAAGGTGGCTCCGGTACCACTGAAAGTGACATTGCGCGCTACCGATATACCCATATATAGCAAGTAATTTTCATAAAGAAATCTTATCACTTTTATATTTGCAAAATATTGTAGCAAATCTTGCTAATTGTCCAACAATCTAATGCATTTTCAGTTGATTTTTTTTCAGCACCACAGTAATTTCTATATCTGAAACCGGCCGGCCGGTCTGCTGCAGCCTGGTAATCTTGCTCTCGCCTCGTGATCGGGAGATCGGTGAGTTCGATCCCCCGGTCCGCCTTTCGGACCCGGACGCGGTCAAAACCGATAAGACGCTTGAAAAATAGGGAGTGACTTGGCTCCTTCAGCTCAAGAGCTCGATACTTAGAGTTAACCAATCCTGCGAATGCACGGGTCTGTTCGGATATGACCTTAAAACGGAGGCCCTGGTGTCGAAGTATGGGTGTTGGCACGCAAAAGAACCCTTACTCGCGTAATGCCGTAAGAGTACTAATGCATAGTCTGACAATTGTGCAGCCCGTTCACGCTGCGCAATTGGTGATGTCTCACATGTGAGTGAAAATAATTCTAATTCGGGTAGAAGAACAAACAACAGTTAATCAATCAATGCTAACTATAATAGATAAACATGTTGGGAATTGATGTAACCGCAATGACTGCTTTCTTCCGTGACTTTCGAGAGTTCCGGACTATCATTCTAAAACACCAACCATTCATTAATACCATACGGTAGTTAGTGGCTAACTAAACTGTTAGATATTAAACGGCAAAGTATCAACGAACTAGTGTTAGCCCCAAATAGAATTACAAAATATAGAATGGAGCAAGACATGGACCCCTGGGCCATTAACAGGAGCTGGGATCTAGTGCTAGGAGGAGTAAGCATACCCCTGTTTGACCGGTTCACACCGCGCTGCGAGTCCCATATCTTGATCAGGTAAACGGAACAATCCGTAGTCGAAATACATGATTATGCAAACGGCTTTAACATTTCTCAAGGAATACAGCAGACAGCATTTGAACCCAATTAGAACAGCATACTCGCCAACTAAACGTTAAACTACGACCATTAATTTGCCAAGGTGGCTGCTTTAAACCGTGAACTGCACCAGAAGATGCTTAGGGCGCCTCCATGACACGTCCTGAACATGCCCTGAACCTCGCTTCATTGTTCATCCGGGGTCGCCCTGTTCTATTTACACTCAACTCTGTATCTTTTTTTAGGATTATGATTAGCGTTTAATACATGCGATGTTAAACTTCACACTATTTATATCATATCACACAGAACACAGCTCATTGTGCATGCATAATGTTGAGAGACACTCACAACCATATACACGTGACGATGGGATATTCACAGGGATCAATTTTGCGCGCACGGGTATTTTGAAACGTTCCGAAAAGAATCATTCTTGAGTTTAGTACATGATCTCATGACGAAAATATTGGGCGTGGGGGGTTTTAACGGTTTTAGAAAATCTTGCAAAATGGTGTATACGCTAATCAATAAGGTGTAATTAAAGTTGTAATATTTTATTGAAAAACAATAATTTTTAACGGTAAGAATTCAATGATTAATAGTCGTTTGCAAATATTGCTATGAATAACAGGAACTAGTTCTTACCATTGCCAATTTTGAAGATGCGTAATATAATAGGTAAGCAGTTTTCTCACGATTAACATATATTACAGGCTACCTAACACTACTCGTCTTTACAAAATACAAATACATTGTGACATGAAAGCTGAACTTTTTCGATCATCGGGCAATGGATAAACTCGCTGATAACTCGCGTTCATAACGGAAGAAAAATGCACGACGTTCTCAGCGTCGATAAGACGTAGGATTTGGAATTAATTCGGAGGGATGGTTGAGTCCTAACTGGTTCAATGGTTAAATTAACTGAGCATGGGAATTAGATAAGTGAGTGCCACACTCATCAAAAATGGGTTTGTCATCGATAAATATACACAGGGAAGGCTAAAGTGTAATTTTGGTGTTCTATTAATCCTATCTTGTATGGATGCCAAGGCAAGTGTGAATTCGCTGGAACACTGACAAACTCCTGAAAGCTTCGTTTCTGACATGTGCCCATGTGAGTGTGATATGTTCTAATTTTCACACTTACCGGAGTGAGTACATCAATACACAGAGATATCGAAATTTTATAATAAAGTGGCCGAATAATATTCCTGCGATTGACCAACATAAGCTAATGCATTAGCTAACGCATATCTTGTGATATACAATAGGCGAAGAAACATCGGTAAAACGCAATCACAACCAAAAAAAGACATATATCAAAAATTCGAGTTTTGGTAAAAAAAGGGCAATTGGACTCCGGATCCCACATTTCCAGAAACCAAATCCACTACTCACAGGTTATCCTACCTTGTCTGATAGAGTGCGCCAAAATAGGAGATATAGAAATATTGAATAACATCACCATGTAATAAAATATCGGGTTTCCTAGTGCACGAGTACACATGCTCTTGTATAAGGGAAGCTTGCCCAATCTGTTCTGTTAACCAGTTTTAAATGGTACGTTTACACGATATGCACAATTGAAAGAGTGTTTGTACCACCAGTGACAATCTCGCATTAAACTATCTAACTCAATAACGCTCTGGGCTCTCGTTTGGCGGAAACGCGAGGCTATGGTACGGGTACAATTGCTGGCTGAGCAATCACTTCCTATGATCAGGTCCGCGGTCTTTATTATCCTAAGTAAAAAGAACTTGCCATAAGACAGGAAGCACTGAGAAGAACCTTCGCATGGATAGGACCCAGCGTCTTAACAAGGAGTAACACATGATTAGGCTAATAGACTATCCGTGAACGCACCACTGGCATACGCTAAGCGCACCTAGTTCCATTTTCATTGAAGTATTGATAAATGCCACAATCTACAACAATAAGCATGTGTTGAGCAGTGCTGGTGAGTTATCTACTCTTGAATTCAAAGGACAAGCTTGGTCTTGAAACATTTAACCCATTGAACTTTGTTCCTGTTGTGGATGACATCATCTTCTTTGTTGGATGCATTAGATGAAAAGAAATGATGAAATAAAGAAAGAAAGACATAATTACGAATTAAAAAACACAAGTGAAATGTCACTAAAGATAAAAGGTAACGCTGAAATGCTTCAAAGTTCGAAGATCTACAGTTCTTAGTTTAAAAACAAGCCAAAGAAATAATAATTGCGGATTGTAAGCCCCACAGGCGCCTTCAGCCTGGCACCTCGAAGGGGGCGCCAGACCCCTGACTAATATTTATTCCTCCTACTTCAAATGTACCCAAATCACATCCGCTTGATTTTGCTAACATAAATATGGGATCTGACGATGGACGAAGCTGAAATCAGTTCACGTCTGTTAATAAAGTTGAGTTTGTTTAGCTGTATAATGTTTATGGTCAATAATAAATATTCAGTAAACGAGCGAGACATAGAATACTCTGTGGTGTCTCATGTGTTTTTATTTCAGATCGGGCTTTTTATTTCTGTTGATGGTTACATTACTGGAACCTCTGTATGATAGGGCATACCATGTGCATGAAAAACTACAGACACTTAACTATAACGATTAAAAATGGTAAGTTTGAATGTTTTAAACATAAGAGTATTATACAAAAATTTACCACTTACATATGTGTCATATTAAACTAATTGGAAGGAAAGTTTAATAAAAAAAACTAATAAAAATAGTACTGTTCTTTAATCTTAGAATAGATTTTGAATTGATTACCATGGCAACAAATTATACATATGACAGATTCCAAGGCCTACATCTATGGATAAATGAAATAAATTTTCAACATAGTCTAAAACTGACATCTCTACATTTAGTTGTGCAATCAACTATATGAGGCCATCTCTGTCAGTAAGTATAGGAGAAGTACACAATTAAGGTGTACTTGCTCATTCATCGTGCATGGATGAACAGACAAATGCGCAATGGAATAATAATTTAAAAGACACTGTTATAATCACAAGTTCAAATAAGTATAAATAGAGTACGGCGATGCCTTTAACAGTTATTGGTATAATTGTTATACATCGTTCAATAAGTATAAAAATACTGAACCCTTTACAGATTATTGGTATAAATGATGTTATTTACACTGTCATAGTAAGTAATACAAATACTAGCAATCCCGGCTAACAGTTATCTAAGATGTTCAGTTCCAGACGGCTAGTAATTCCCTGAAAATCAAGAATCGCCATGATATAAAACGAACTACTGTATTTAACCATTATGATTGGTGCAAGTTTACATACAGGCTAACGATTCAAAGTTTAGAAGAAGAAATTCAGCTAAAATGCAGTACTCGTCGTCAGTAACGAACCCATTCGCCTGAAAAAATCGATAATGAAATATCAAATCATACACGTCTTACCGCTCCCCCCCCTCCCTGCGCCTAATCAAGGAATATGAATTCCTGGGGAAAAGAGCGATTTATACAAGTCAGTTCATTGGGTGTCGTCCGCTTCCGTTAATATACGTGAGGTGTGGCGTTCAAGGGTGCTAGTAATCCACTGCCGCGTTCATCATCGTTGTCGTTAGGCTATGTGCTGCTACTGCTACGGCGAGTCGCATGTGCGCGTATTCTTCTCGGTGGATGGTTTACTTTTTCTGTTCATGAGCATGCTGTCTGGACTTAAAGAATTTTGGCATCGTCCGATTAGTTATTTTATTCAAATACCCACCATTCAGCAGCTTCAATGGAAATCAAGTACAAGCTTTGTTAAATACACAAGGCGTTTATGGCGAAAAAACCCAGATGGAAATGATAGTAACTTTCGACAATTATGTCCATTTTATATATCGAAGAACTCGATATAAAGGACATCCATCAGAATCTGACATACCAGTGTATATTATCTTCATATTGCGAATATTTTATTTAAAATTGAACATCTAATGGCAAGGCTGACAACTACATTATATAAATGGCGAAGTAACAAAAGTCCAAATCAACGTAATCATACGTCCCAGTAAAACAAAGCATAGTAATTTCAAACAGGAGTGTAGGGGCCACACGGACCTTCGATCAAAAGCGAAGGCAGGATCAGGTGCCCCATGGAGGAACTAAGCATTCCTCTGCCTGAACGGCGGGGGTCACACCAACATCCCGCTGAGCCTGTAGTCGAAACAGAAGTAAAAGCAGGTTACCTGTTCGCTCGAATGATGGCAGCGTGACGACTTTAAAAACTTGCAATCGTCAACTTCCTTTCTTTGTAGTAAAACTAGCCAAAGTCAACTGCTTATGGTGTGTACTATCTCCAGTTACATTGTAAGGCCCTCTACTACAAGCAAGGGATACAAGAAGGGACCCATTCTAAACCCGGGTCCCACGTGATTGTAGACTAGAAGACAGTTAATCGAGCCTCTTGAGGCATGGACAATTGAACTATTCACAAAAGTGGTCCAATCTCACAAAGATAATGACCTTTAATTTAAAGCCGGGCAAACAACAAATCAGATTGGGGCAAGCAATGACCGTAGAGAAACACGAGCGCTTGGGATGAATCGAGCTCAAAAAATGTAAATTAAATTCCTTTTGTTGTGTATAATGAGAACGTGAGAGATACGAATAGTGATCAATCTCACAACTCTAGTAAATGGAATTAAAATTACGATTTGGGACAAACAATCGGGCTCCTGAACAAAATATTAAGGCGAGATCTAGGTGCTTGGAGGAGGTAAGCACCCCCTGTTGAACCAGCCCCATCCGCCGTGACCTATATCCCAGTAATCTCCGCTAGTCCAGAAGGCCTAATACAATTATTTGCGAAAACACGTCAGACAGCAATTTGATCCAATGATGTGTAATTGACAAACTATCTCCTGTTATAAGGACGACGCCACGAAATCTGCAAATTCTGGCGTTAACCGAGACTTTACGGAATCCTTGTAAACATGTGGAACATCAAGAGTTTGTCAGCAGCCTATGATTTATAGCTTAACCTGCCATCATGATTTAACAGATGTCTAATACTCAAACAGGCTTCTTGCATATTTAATCAGTTGAGAGACATAAACATAATGACCATAGATCAGAGTGCTTAATGAAATATAGTAACAATCAAAATATGCTCACGCCAAAAAAAAGATATGGCGTTTACACGCGCAAGGTGGAGTCTTTTGATGCGATGCGAGTCCTTTAAACCACTACAGCAAGTAAAGACTGGAGGTATATCTTGTTCAATACAGTATTAAACTTGTTCGGCACAACCGAGTATTGTTATCAGTTACCTAAAGTAATGTGACTAGTCATTAGTAACTGAATAGTATTCAGATGCTTTGAAATTTAAGGAAGGACCCTGACCCTCCTCTGATGAGTCCCAGAGGTCTGTTTTGCCAATCTTTGGTTGTATTTCTATTTGAGGACTTACTGAATTGTGATTGCTATTATTCTTATTGTTGCCTTTTAAGCATACTAATCGTTAAACATTGTAATACTTACTCACAAAGGTCATATCAGCATACTCCTCGATTTGCGATAAAACAGGTCTAAACGTTTTGAAGGCAAGCGTTCTAGCTTCTGGGATGGATGAACACGGACGAAGGATAACCTATAAAGCACAGACGAATTTACAAACTCTGGAAGTCGTGGCGTCCAATCAAAACAGTTTAATCTCTCAAATTCAACATCACAAAACCATTACAACAACAAACTTTACAAATCAAGAAGATCATTGTGAGAACGTTTTCAAATAAATTTTGTTTCCAAAAAAAAAACATACATAGGATGAAGTTCACAGCCCAAGCATCGCAGCGACTTTCTCTTCTAGTCAATATTTCGTATCGAAAAATCAGTTTTGATATGCTATCAGCTTACTGAAAGACTTACGTCCAATTCACCACCCAATAGGCTCTTAATCTGAATGTCGGCAAAATTCAAAAGAAAGAGAGCAATGTTAAGATTTCTCCTCAGAATTTCCAAGAATGCTTGGGGGAGAAAAAATAGAGCTGAAAGACCTTTTCTTTCATAAAACACACGAATCAGGACGCATCAGAATTAAATAGAGCTTTCGTACAATAGCTTTGTGTGAAGTAAAGCTGTGTAATGAACGGTAGAGCATTCTACTCCCATGTGCTTCTTTTCTAGGGTGCCTCGAAATTTGTGAATACGTAAACACTTGTGCCACCAACCACTACACGAAAACACAACTTTGACAGGTCCACTGTTTGAGACCTGTGTCTAAAAGTATTTTGATTTTCATGAATTCAAAGAAATGAAATCTGTACACCAGAATAAAGATTGAAAACAAGGAACAATATTTTTGGCGGTGATGATAAACATGTTCAAACAGTCAGGAATGGTAAACAAGTTCCAGTGTCACCAGGTCCGAAAAGACTATAATAGTATGTAAAATTGTTCTAATTTGGTATAAGATGAAGAATTACATACCAAAATCCATACATAAAGCCATGTCGGCCCGGAAGTGTGACTTCATATCCGCCAAGGGCCGAAGCCCAAGTGGCGCGATGATGGGGCCCGAGGGCTATATTGGCATATGAATGGTGGATTTGGTATGTATATATTTATTTATCAAATAACTAGTCAAGATTTTAAAATAAGCCGTGTAAAGCAAGACATTTTTAGTGTATACAAAATCCTATCAGTGCTGTCTCCTGACCTATATTTTTCCATATAGCTCTATGATATGCATTTGTCTTGCACGGCGGTGCAGGATATCGAAGTATATGCATTTTTTTTGGCAACGGCGTGCAGAAATGGGTGATTGTTGACGTCATCCATACAACACGGCCAGCATACCGAAT
>CAJDSM010044273.1:2318-12322 GCA_903981925.1 Ostrea lurida
GGATAACCTGGAAATTCTAGGCCAATAAAATGTGAATCGCGAGAAAGAAAAATCAGATTCCAAGAAAAGAGATAATAATTAAAAGAACATGTCACAAACATTGCCTTAGGTCTATAACATTTCCGTAATTGTCATCATTCGCATATAACTTTTTTCCACTTCTAATGTTGTTTTCAGCACAGGAAGTTTTATTAGGAGCTATGCTATACAAATATCATACACAAAAGACTGCAAGTGATTATGCTTAAACCACCTTTTTTTGAAGTACCCGGTGGAGGACATTTGTTACTAAGATGGGTGTATCTAGAGCTAAGCGCGGCCGGGCGGCCCTTATTTATCATGTGGCGTCTTGATTGCTATTGCAAGAATCGCATCACAACCCCCCTCGAAAGATGTGCAATCTTTCTACAGCAAGTTTTACCCATCGAGGAGAAGAGCAAATGTTCATTTGAAAAAGCGGACAAGAGAGTCCAAAGAATCCAAAAAACCTTGTCCTTTAAAGATTTAGATGAACAGACATCCTAGAAAAAAGTCTTAAACGTTCACTAGATGCGTTTGTGTTTGAGAGTACTCGTAATACATTTTCTCTCATCTCTGTTTCTAATTTATCTAATACGGTGATGATTCCGCCTCTTTTCGCGGAAGCCTGGTGAATTCGCTGTATTTCTCTTCATGGTCTGAATCAATAATTCTGCAAGAAACAGCAACTACATTCCCGAAGAGTATCATTAAGGTATGATGAATATAATTTGCGTCCTACTTTTATGTTTTTTGTTTTTTATTTTACTTTATTTCGTGGACATCCGAAACAGAAAAATCATGCCAGATATTTGTCTTGTTACTTTTCGTTATCGTGTGCATTAATGCCATGTTCTTATTCAATTACATATAAGATTACCAATATAGTGTGATGCAAGGTGGGACTAGGTTTTACCTCACCCTGATTTTCTACTTTACCATGTTCTGTAGGCAATCTTTGTACAATTCCATCGAATACTGCCATTCGATATGGTATGCTTTCGTATTCTCTTGCACATTGACCAATATTTTGTTTAGTGCTTTGACATTCTCTTAGCCAGATTTCTGTTGGCGCCCACTCGCCACTATACATGTCCAACCATCTGTCAACTCCTAAATTACAGAAATATTGCAAAAGTTATTACTACAAAATTTACGTGTTTTAGACTAAATATTGCAGCTAAGGCCTTATGAACACTACTTATGGGTGGGACACCAATTAAAAAATAGGATTGCTTACTGACATCGTTAAATTTCTTATTTCCTGATCCCGATTTTGGAACTAATTGTAAATAACGCTTATAATGTGGAGCATTCACATGGTGGAGTTTGATGCAAGTTAAGACATGGCTGTAACAATACGATAATACGTGTTGTTTATAGGCAAACGTGCTTAAATCGGTGAGGTGTACATTACCAAAGTGCCAGTGGGCATATAACAAGAGCGTGATGTATCACCGTTGCCAGAACTATACAAAAAAACACCAAAATGTACTAGTATTCATATGACTCCATATTGTCCAACGTTGATTTCCCCTGTAGTGAGAACTGTGCTTTGATACCACAAGTACTACAGTTGTCCTTGACAGAAGTGGGATTCGAACAAGATTCTCCTCAATCGGCCAATTTTAGCTGAGATTTTGATGTTTGTCGAAAAACCTTTGAATCAGCACACCATTGGGTAAAGAATTTGAACCCCCCTCTACATCGTACGGTAAAGGTCAGGTCAGCTTTTAGATATAAGGACTTACAATGATCATAATACAACGGCACGCACCAAATTCCTACTACGAATCAATCAACTCTTAAGTCCTTCTGAAGCAACAAGTCCCTGTATTGGTGACATCATCAAGTACATGTAAATCAATTTGCAATCTAATTTTAGGAACGGAGAATTTTACAATGCGGCTTCTGCATGAGTACGTGTATTTGCGAAAAGTAGACTTTCGTGTTTGAAATTAAAGTGTGAAGTTGTCTAAAACCTTGTTAAATAAAACTGATGGAAAAATAGAATGCAATAACGATTTTCCCGGGCTGTTACAATGTGCATTGGCCTTATTGTATGGTGAAGGACTAGAATTAGGGTATATACTTTGTGTATCTTGTCTGCACACCTTTAACTTTGACATTCTCAAACTCTGTACAGTTACTATGACACATAAGAGTGCATGGCCTTTTTGAACAGTATGTCGATATTTTTCGGAGGAGTGTAAATTCATGTCATGAACTTTTGTCATTTTAAAACATACTTTGAATAAACGGATACCTATTTTGTGTATCCAACTTCTCTACACCTTTGAATTGATACATTCATAAAACATTTTACAGTTGTTATGGGAACACATTGAAGATGTTTCCAGTGTAATATTCTTAAAGTGATCCGACATTTGAAAAACAGAAATACATTTAGTCTGAATCGTCGTCATTTTTTAGTATGCCATTGAATAGTTGAATACCACAACTCCTTCTCACATCCTCTTAACCGACATCGGGCCTGCCTTCCTCAGTTGTATGACATTACATGAAGAAGTGGCATGTGCCTCCTAATATACCTAATTGTAATGCACTCCTCGCTACAGCATTTATTTGACCATCCCTCAAGACCCGTTTATGAGAAGCATTCGAGGATGTCATGCTGTCTTTTGGAAGTAATCGGAGGCACTCTTCGATAAAATTTACACGAATTCAAACTTTGTCATTTAAAGCATGTCACCTACTTTGTGTAACCAACTCTTCTTGCGCAGCTTGATACTGTCTATTATTGTTTCTTAGACCATGTACGATATTTAGTTGTTATGCGAACATTGGATATTACTTTCTACCACAAATACTTAGTTTATTCGTTACTTCATCTGAGATCCATATACTGCTGTCTCTATAAATAGATAAAATTATTTAAACCAACCCGACCGTTCTGTTTTGAATCAAATGTATATTACCTTATCCTACAGACATATATACCTTATCCTACATACATGTTCCTAGTTGTTTACCTGCAAATAACGTATATAGCGGTTTGCCATTTCTTCACGCAAGTCGAGTTACTGGCTGTAACGAGCTGAGAAAGAATTCGTTTGGTTCCTGAAGAGTGTTTTACCAGAGAACACAGGGCATATCTTTTTATGATTTTCTGACAGCAAAAGTATGCATCTGCCAAATGCGATCATTGGACGAAAATTGGAAATGGAGCTGGCTTTTAGAGCCTTGAAGTTTTTCATGAGTCTTTGGCGCATAGGTACGGGTAACTTTTAAACCAGAGGTCTTTTTTTTTTGGGGGGGGGGGGGGGGGGCTTGAGAGAGATTGAAGAATATAAGACAGCGGAAATAGCCAGACAGCGTGCCTTGATTGGAATGTGTTCCTTTGTTGAATCAAGGGAACAGCTCCTTTCCATGCATATTATGCCTTGTCATCGTAGACTACCCTTTTGCCCAAGGACTACATGCGCCCTTGTAAAAGAGACAATAGGAATCCAAGCACCTTCTAAGCGAGCAGACAATTATATCAATGTCCCAAGACTGACAGACCATTGAGGATGCACTACGTGTCTATTGAAGCCAAGCAAGAACAAAACTCGCTCCCTTATGGACCAAATGCGTAGCGGGCCCACACCAAAAAAACATTTTACACTACTAATGCACAGTTGATTCAGACCAACCTTTTAACTTACAGAGGCCAGGACAACACAAGACGATCTTCTTTGTTCCATTTGAGAGGCCTATTCTTAAAACGTATTGCTTGGGACGGGAGGCCTGAAATAGATAGATATCATTAGGCTTTATGGAAACGCATTTGATTGATTGGATTGATCATGTTACTGTTTTTACGTCCCACTCGAGAATATTTTCACTCATATGGAGACGTCAACCATTTGCGGTGAAGGGCTGCAAAATTTAGAGCCTATGCTCGGCACCATTGGCTTTGACGCAGGGAGGGATCATTTTCGTGCCTACACCTGCTGTGACTACGGGACTCGGTTTTTACGGTCTCATCCGGAATGACCGCCCGCATTTCAGTCGCCTTTTACGACTCGCAAGGGGATGCTGGGGACCTATTTCTAACCCGGACCCCACAGTATATGAAATGCTTCGAAGTATCTATCTCATTGACTACAGGTCCCTCAGGGTGACAGTTTCTGATCAAACATGGGAGAAGAGATCCTCCGGCACGGTTTGCAGCCATTTAGGCTATATTCGTTAGATGCGTGATTCAGATGTCGAATTTGGAAACAGTACGTCGCCTCGTCCACCCAGATAGCATGCACACTATCTCACTACACTCGATTTGTATGTGTTTTTTTGGACTATCGATACGTTTCATACTTGTTACTTCGCCATTTTATATGGATAAGCGTGATGTCCATTGACTTTGCAATTTTCGTAACTTCCTTTTCATATGTTAGTAATATTACCAGCTTCACCTGCTTACTGGTTTGTGTACTATCTCCAGTTGATTCGATACGCAAGAGCATGCTATGCGTATGCGGACTTTAAAGCCGAGGCCAACTACTAACAAAAAAGTTTGATGCTGCAGGGTTATAACGGGAATCTCGTTTGGAGTTCATCATTTCGCAAATTCTACGGTCGCTATAAGACCTTGCTTTTGCGATTACAAATTATCACTAAAGTCATATGTTGACTGATTTTGGTTTCCTTCCATTAACCCTTTGTTAGGACTGTTATTTTCCTACTAGATTGACTACGGTAATCCCGTTTACTTTTATTTCGTATAAGGTTCGCGGGCGGGTGGACCGGTCGCAGAGGATGCTTACTCCTCCATGTACCTGATCCTGCCTTCGCTTTCGTCGTAAGTCCGTGGTGCCTACACTCGATTTTTGTATTGTGTTTTTTGGACTATACTTACGTTTTGATACTTTGTTACTTCGCCATTTATATTGCTGCAGAAGCATTCCTCAAAGGATATCCGTAACTCAAGGATAGCCTATGATGTATTAAACAGAGGTTAACTACTCTTTGATGTGGTAACTAGATTTGTGGTTCTTTATTCATTTATTTAAAATATATGACAAGTAATTAATGTTATAGTGGCAATAATGACAATAATAGCAGGAAAATAAATATTGTTTACAAATATGAAATTTATGCTAAAAGGGCATTAGCAAAAATAAGCATAATCCAAGCCAATACTATTTTCATCAATCTGCTATATCAACTGCAGTATCATAATTTGACATGCCATGATATCACTGTTTGGTAAATTTACTATTGCAATGTCAACTTTTCCTTTTCTATGTAGTAATGTACCACTATCGCCTGCTTATGGTGTGTATGTTCTCTCAGTTGATTCGATACGCAAGGTCCATGCCATGCGTATTGATGTTAATTTTTTTACAAGCGAGGCCAACTTTAACCAAAAAGTTGATGTTGCAGGTTATAGATCGAATTCTTTCGTTAAAGTTAATCATTTCGCAAATTCTACGGTCCTATAAATGACATTGTTTGCGATTACAAATGATGTCTCTCCATTTATTGATGTGGTTGTGAAAAGTTGAACTAGTTTAGAGGAAACATGCACGTAGCATCTCTCTCTCTTCTCTCTCTCTCTCTTCCTCTCTCTCTCTCTCTCTCGTCTCTCTCATCTCTCTCTTCTCTCGTCTCAATGAATACACATATGTTTATGCAAGGTGATGTTAATAACTATGTGGATTTCCAAAGAAACAGGACCCGTGAGGATCCCCAAAAAAAGGGAGAATCGATGCCTCACTACCCTCCCGACACTACTCACGGGTTAGTTAATAGGTCCTCAGCATCCCCTTGGTGTCGTAAAAGGCGACTACTGAATAGGGGCGGTCATTCGGAAGAGACCGAGAAAACCGAGGCCCCGTTGTCAAGCAGGTGGCTTGTGTGACGATAGAAGATCCACCCCTGCTCAAAGGCCTGAGTGCGAAGCATTTAGGCCTAACTATTGCAACCCTTCACGGCATTGGTGAACGTCTCGTATGGTGAAATCATCTCTCGGTGGACGTAAAACAACTAAATAATTTCAATCAATCCAAAGAAACAACAAATTGTTCTGTCGAGATACGAATGGATTCTCATTGTTTTGATTCTTGGATTTATCAGAATAAAGAGAGTCAACATTATTTGTAAGTGCACACCTCCATGGTCCCGCATAGCTTTCCGTATTGGAACGGTTTTTTTTTGGGGAGGGGAGGGGGGGGGCAAAGCGATTTAGTATGTGTCATTACCATATGCACCAGTTATTTGCAGAATGATAGTAATAATAAGTAATTTATGTTCTTCTGCTTATTCCATTCTATTAGTATGCAATTGCTAAATTCGATTCCGCCGCGATTTTTTTTCTGTCACATGACATGCTGTTGCAAATACTGAGTACATGGCATGCAACGTATGCAAGAAAAGCTTATTTTTACTGCGCATTTCCATCTAAATTAGTCTAATGTTCACCTAATATTTCTTATGATATACAATAAAGTAATTTACTGAAATTTGAGCAAAAGCATAATGTTTTTAATGTTTCTCTTCCCTATAACATTACTATCCGGGGTGTTGCAGATGGTTCGGTTCAGGCTAGAAAATCACTCAAGTGTGACAATCACCTTTTTGGGGTATAAATATCATAATAGAAAATTCTCTGTGGAAATGTAAACATACATTCGGCTCTCGTTGATTAGAAATAACGCGTTAAGGACTGTTTGGACCTCTTCGCCGTAGCAAGATTCCAACATCTGTTAGAAAACAACATAGATGCAAAACACTCGCCTGATCTCCTATGTATTGTTATGACCAAGGTGAAACGTAAACAAATATTAGTATGAGCATAGATGTAATCGATTATGCACAAATTAAGGAAAGGAATCTAGGAGACCGTGAGACTCTAGTATTCTGTAGAAATAAGAGGTGGAATATTCATAACTCAGTGGTAACGTGGAGGTTATTGGATTGTTCTCTTCTAATTGCATACAGGACCCCGGTAATAAGAACAGGACCACTACCCCGTACCTGTGGGGCATCAACAGTCAAACAGAATCCAGCTTAAATATCGGATTCGACTTTCCAGCTAAAGGAATATTTCCTCTATATAAGTGGATTTTCATTTTGCGTTTTGATTGTATCCATTTATCAGCCCTCAAAAACAAATCTCATCAAACTATCTTAATGAATACAAAGCTGAAGTCATAGGCTGGATTAATAAGAATTTGTCAGCACGATGAGTATCCACAATTTCGTTGGAGTCTTCGAGACAATAACACCCCAATAAGATCCAAGTGAGTAGATTCCCGCCTAACAAGTGAGAGATATATCGTAACAACTCTCAACAAGCGCAAGCGAATGATCGAGCATCAAAATAGAGACACTATATATCCCTGATTCGAGATAACAAAATAAGAACAAAATCATTCTTGCTTACGATATAAGTCGTAGCTATCTGAAAGAAAGTATGCGTATAAGGGTGAAAATGTTTTAGGATATTTACGAATTTCTTGCAGCTTTAAACAGTTGGAAGTTTACGCTGCATTGGAAATAATAGATTGTCTTTTGTGAGGACCCTGCGATTACGGGTTGCACAACTAGGACACTAAAAAATTAAAATTAAGTGTGGGAAGGTGGTGTAGGATATAGACTCAAATTATGATCTAAATATTTCGCGACTTACTTCAGTGTATAATCTAAACCTAATTTTATTCAGCGTTCACAGCACGTGGGAGGACGTTATGGAAACAATTAGTCGCGTGCATTTATATCCATTAGGCCGGATCCAAGGGATTGTGAGGGTAGGGGGCGGGTTGCCACTGATTTTGAAAGGTACATTTCACTCACCCAACCCCTTTTTTTTGGTCTGGGACATATCTATACCTGAAAATGCTAGGTCTTTTACTAATAACTTTTTAATCATTGCTTAATCAACATAAGAGGATATAATGGTTCGCAGTGGCGGATTCCAGGATTTTGTCGAAAGGGCGATTTTGTTTGAAAGAGGAGTCATTAGAAAGGCTAAATGTCGCTTGGGCTGAAGCGAAGCCCCCGGAAGCTCTTGGGTCTTTTAGAGCTGGTTAAAAAGGTTAGCTCTTGGTATAATTATTTTCTTATATCTAGGTTTGATAAATATCCACGCTCTTAAGAACAACACACTTGCTCTACGTCGAACTAAGATGAAAGTCAATCATAGATACTCAAAATCTGAAAATTTGAATTTGTGTGAAATTGGTTATTACTAAGTATATGTTATAGTTTATTGTTTGCACTAGTTCTTTAACGATAATCTGAAAGAAATATCAACATTAAGTGAAGGTTGAAAATTATCAAAATTAAGACTCAGTTCTTTGAATTTACATTATCTGTAGTCGTAAAGAAATCATGTTTTGTATGGGGAAATAATTGTCATATTTTGCTTCCATTCAAAGCCTTCTGAATAGATTTTCTAATACAGATATCAACAACATATTTATAAACTTTTTCTGTTCATTGAGTAATGGAATAATTTTTTTTCCATGAACTTTGAACGTTACTGCTTGCACCTTTAATATTGTTCCATATTAGGGTGAAGTCCGTAAATTTATAAGATATGTTCACTTTATCTGTGGATATTTCTAAATTAATACGATGTGAAGTTACAATCCGTAAATATGTGTTTATAGATTTATCGTGCTTGATTTTGATCCTTTAAAAATGCATAATTTCGTGATTAATTTAAAAAAAAAAAAAGCGAAATAATTTAGTACTGATCAGCCGTATGAAAGGGGCATTACAGTTTTTAGAAAAAACTGAAAAATGTTTTAGATTTCATTTTTATGTTTACAATCACCACTTAAGGTATTTCTAATGGTTCAGGCAAAAATTTAACGCATTTTGTTGAGTTTCAAGTAAGATACAGCACTTACAATTCTCGCTATGTAACAAGGCTCGAGCCATATTTTTGTTGTGGAGGAATTTGTACTGAAGATGGGCTGGTATCTAGAGTGCGCGGCCGGCGGCTTATTTATCATGGCGTCCTTGATTGCTATTGCAGAATCGATTCACAACCCCCCTCCGAAAGATGGCAATCTTTCTACAGCAGTTTTACCCATCGAGGAGAAGACAAATGTCAGTGAAAAGGGACAAAGAGAGTCCAAAGAAATCCAAAAAAACTTGTCCTTGAAGATTTAGATGAACAGACATCTAGAAAAAAGTCTTAAACGTCACTAGATGGTTGTGTTTGAGAGTACTCGTACATTTCTCTCATCTCTGTTTCTAATTTATCTAATACGGTGAAATTTCACCTCTTTCGCGGAAGCTCTTGGTGAATTCGCTGTATTTCTCTTCATGGTCTGATAATAATTCTGCAAGAAACAGCACTACATTCCCGAAGAGTATCATAAGTTGAATGAATATAATTGCGTCCTACTTTTTTGTTTTTGTTTTTTTTTTTACTTTATTTCGTGGACAACCAAACAGAAAAATCATGCAGATATTTTCTTTGTTACTTTTACGTTTATCGTGTGCATTAATGCCATTGTTCTTATTCAATACATAGATACCAATAGTGTGATGCAAAGTGGACTAGTTTTACCTCACCCTGATTTTCTACTTTACCATGTTCTGTAGGCAATCTGTACAGATTCCATCGAATACGCATTCGATATGGTTGCTTTCGTATTCTCTTGGCACATTGACCAATATTTGTAGTGCTTTGACATTCTCTAGCCAGATTTCTGTGCGCCACTCGCACTATACATGTACCTCTGTCAACTCCTAAATTACAGAAATATTGCAAAAGATTATTATCTACAAAATTTATGTTTTAGACTAAATATGCAGCTAGGTTATGAACTACTTTTGGACCAATTAAATAGATGCTTACTGTACATCGTTTAAATTTTCTATTTCCTGATCCCGAATTTGGAACTAATTCGTAATACGCTTATAATGTGGAGCATTCACATGGTGGAGTTTTGATGCAAGTAAGACAGGCTGTAACAAATACGATAAAACGTGTTGTTTATAGGCAAACGGCTAAATGGTGAGAG
>CAJDSM010044279.1:0-11206 GCA_903981925.1 Ostrea lurida
TTACCTAACATGGTTAAATCTGCAGGTTAGTTTGGCTTGTGAGGAATTCATAATTTTGTAATGTTAATATACACCCATAAACATAATAATTCTGGTAGGAAACAATCTATTGTTACAAAAATTGTCCGTTTAGTCTTGTTAAAAAAATTCTGTTTAGTCTTTTTCATGCACATTTCTTTTGTTCTCCAGCGAAGCAGGAAATTTAATCATAAGACTAGAGTATTGATATTTTGCACACTTAGGCTACATAATTGTCTCCAAACATTGTCTGTTTAGGTTTTGTACGATTTGGGTTTAAATTTTCGACAAATAACGAACCGAGGCGTAACTGACAACTAAGAAAAAGTGTCAGAAATGTCCCCATATAATTTACACTCCCCACCCATTTTCTGTGTGTACCATGGATCTGAATGAATATTAATGACTGGAAATTCCCTGACAGAAAGGAACGTAGTATTTAATATGAGAAATAAATTCCATTTCTGAAAAAAACACAATGGTATGTAGTGCAATGCTTTACTCCGACATACTTATCATGAAGCGATAGATAACGCGTACATGTAATTCATATTTTGAGATTGATCAAGTTGTTTGTTATCTGTCAATGATGGTAAACTCGTAGTAATGGGGACCCTAAATACAAATATGTCCAAATCACACATGGGTTCTTGTCATTGAAAGAGTTACCTATCCCAAAAACCTTTGAAAACGGACTGATATAATATAAATCATATACGGTACCAATTTTGATGCACCAGATGCGCATTTCGATAAATTATGTCTCTTCAGTGATACTCAAACCGAAATGTTGGAAATCCGAAACATGAAAGTAAAATTTTTATAAAAGTGAATAATGTAGTGCCAAAGATTGTAGCCAAATACTTTGATGGATCAGAGCTGTGCCTAAGGGAGATACATGCCTTAATTTGCATATGAATTTCCTAATCTTTACACTGCAATTAAATACATGCATCTGAATGTCAAGCGAGTAACATACATGCGATATAACTGGGACTGTAGAGGGACCCTCGGGACTAACAGTACCACCAATGTTTAACTTTCTCTGATGTTAATTTCAGTATAAATTCATGCACACAAACTATATAGAGAATTGATATCATTACTATAGTTTTTCATCATCTTTTAACCCGTGTGGGTCCGGGTTAGAATAGGTCCCCAACATCCCCTTACGTGTCGTAAGAGGCGACTAAATGGGACGGGCCTTTGGACGAGACCGCAAAATCCAAGGTCCCGTGTCACATTAGGTGCGGCACGATAAAGATCCATCCCTGCTAATAGGCCCTGAGTGCCGACCTGCCGAGCATAGGTCTAAATTTTACAGCCCTTTACCGGCACTGGTGACGTCTCCATATGAATAAAATATTCTCGATTGGGACGTAAAACAATAAATATAATTAATCAATCAACCATCATCTTTTAAGATCTTGTGATGTAATAAAATATAATCAATGGTAAATCCCCTTTTTACTATTTATCTAATCTTAAAGGGACCGATTCACGAATTTTCTCCTACATTTTGTTTTTCAATCTTTATGATGTAAAGGCAAAGATCACGAACAGTGATCAATATCTAAGTACGGCAATTACCGTTAAGGCTCTCCCAATTACAGAAATGCAGAGTGGTATAAATCTGAGTTGAAATTACAACCTATCAAATTCCATATGCTCAAATTTTAATTCGTGGATCGGTGAAACTATCGAACCATACTTTTCATACCTTGACTTGCGACCGCGTCCACCGCCCCCCCACTGCGGGTATCATACACTTTCCCACTCAATAACCTGTGAGCCGTCAGCTATGGATTTACGTAACAGCTTATTTTTGGAAAACCATCAAACAGGGCTCTATCTTATATGCCAAATTGCACAATTCATGCGTGCTTAGCCAGCGGAAAATTTATTAATAAGCATCATAAAGATATAAAAAATTCGTAAACATGAAAAAGTTAGGAGAAGCAAAGTGCATACTTCTCTCGAAAAGTGGGTAAAATCAATACAACATGTTGACATGCCCTGCTGCGAATTACCAGAGTGCCCACAAGTCTTTTAGATACCCGTTACCTTAAATCATATAAGTAAAAAGTGCACCCACACACTTTCAAAAATATGAATAAATTGCAGAAATCTATAATTCCCAAACAATTGTGTTAACTGACTGTAGCAGGCATATCGTGAAACTGGCGCATTGTTTACAGGCGATAAACACCCTCTTAATGCCAAATTGACTCCATTTGTGAATAGATGCAGTGAAGAGGGCGATTCCAAGGTTCGCGAATATATGTAGATATTACAATTTGCGCATGAATGAATTACGAGGTAATTTGAGAGTGATGCAATACCTAATGAAACAGTGAATGTATAGATAATTTTCACGTGAAATTTTACGACGTATACCATTTTATCTTGTAAGGCATCTTGGTAATATAAAACTAAAAGTTACTCTAATTATCTGATGACATTTATCCCATACGATATGACGTTTCAAGCGGTAATACATTATGACGCAACTTTTGGCATTGTGACGTCAGATGCACGCGAAGAAGCACGGGAGTACATTGATACGAGTACTGCGATTTTTTCGTCGGGAAGACTATAACCTAGGCTTGCTGTCCTTAAATAAGCATATAGAAAAGAGAGTTGGGCAAACCACCGGAACGCCTGCGACAACAGAGGATGGGATCAGGTCCTAGGAAAGGAGTAATGCATCTCCCTGGTTTGACCGTCACACCGTCCTGCCGTGAGCCATATTTCTTGATCAGGTAAAACAATCCGTGGTCAAATCAGTGTGTGTGAATAACGGCATAACAATAGTTATGAAACACATCAGACAGCATTTGACTCAATGGTAGGTCATATTGGTAAACTAAAATGTTGTAACGACCGTAGAATTTACGAAATGCTGCCTTTAAACGTGACTGTTGAAACCCTTGCGACAACAATTTGTCTGTAATATAAAAATACATGTATCTTGTCTGATGTGTATAAAGTTCAAATTTTTGACTGTGTAGAATTGTGCATGACCGCCACCCCAAATGTAGCGTTATATCCAGTGATAAAAAGACTCTAGTCTTTGTTTACATAACACAGAGTTACGGCTTAAATATCACGCTTATCCTCGCATTCAAAAACGTAGACTTTAAATGAGTTATTTTTTTCAATTACTAGCATCAAAATTGATAAATCTTTTTATCAAAATTTGCGAATCAGTCCCTTTAAATAAGAAAAAGTTGAAAATGTGTAAGATTAATTTCATTTTTGAAAAAAAAACATTTAGATAAACTATATCTATAGTCTTATTATGTCATTGGAAAATGAAGTATCCAAACTTACATCAGTGTAAAACTATGGTGGCATGACTGCCATTTATAATCATGTATACTGAAATGGTCCCTAAAATTTAAGAATTCCAAAATATAAATAAGATTTACTCGAATATTTCAAACGAGAATAAGTGGAGAAATTCGAAAAAAAAAAGATTAAGAAAAAACCCTAAGCTGTTCATTGGTTTTTAGAATTTACTCTGAACTATGTCAACACAACTTCAAAATGGAAAAATTATCCATAACTCCTTTGGCTGTTAAAATATCTCATTCAAAATAGCAAACTTGTACTTAACTTCATTATGCCTATATGTAAATATATACACATATTTTTAGTCAAGTCTCTGTTAAACAATATTAAAGATATATTTTTCACAAATTATACTTAAGGACGAATGGACAGACGGACAAGATAATTACAGTTTACCCCCAAATTAGTTTTCTTGGGGGGGGGGGTATAATAAAAGAAAACGTGAAAACGTTGAGTTCCGAACTATCAATTTATAATGCAATTTTCTTCTTTTGAATTAGGGACAAAGAAAGAAAAGCAGATTGGTAAGTATCACAATTACAATTTCTGGGAAATCAATCTACAGAATCTAAACCCAAGTCTAAGACATTATTTTCATTTTGTAGCGAGAACTGAAGCTTTCGTGGAACTGGAATGCAGTCGTATTGAACCGGACTTTGTAGAAACAAGAGCGTTTTCTAATGTAATGAAGAATCTTCAGTCATGTGGTTATGTTGTGGTGAAAGGCAATCCGGGAGATGAATGGAAAGACTCCATATCTGTTTATAATAAGAGGCTTTGTGGAGAAGGGTAAAATACCCATTCAAATTCGGCACCCTCTGATTGGGATGAGTTTGTTTCACCGGTGAAATTTGGTCTCTTTATAGACAATATATTTGGAGAGCTATCTCTGTCTCTAACCAGATACTACACAGTGGCAATCGTTTCTAGAAATGAAAGCTTCAGTTGGCACTGCCATAGAGGGAAACTGACAACGTTCTCATCATTACATCAGAAAGATATTCATGAGGAATTCGCCAATTCTCTCAAAGGACGACTCTTTCTTCGAGATGGACAGTGGAACATATCAGACAGAGAAAATAAACTCTGCATCGCGATGAATGTCACGATTTCTGGAAAGATATTGTTCCAGATAGTACTTCTCAGTCGTTTGCGATTGATTCTGGCACATTTTTTGCAGACGTTCCAAATCTTGGTTTTCCACAATGTTGTCGACTTTTCAAAGATAACGCACTGTTACAAGAAGATGGATTGCCCTCATTTTTCCAAAATCCACTGTACTTTTTGAAAGAGGGATTTCGGAAATATATACGAAATAGGGAGATGAAGATGGCAGTTTAGTATTTGTACTAATAAGGAGGGAAAGCTGACAGACGAAATGGAAAAACCAACGTCAAAATCGAGAGTTTTAAAATCAAAAGCCATGAAAATGTGCGAAGTTTCAGAAAGTCAGATTGATTTTCACAAAGCCATAAATCTATTTCTGGATAGCTTCCTGGTTTTCGATAATGCAGAGGAATGTTATAGATTCTCTCACAGCTCGATACAAAGCAGTCTATTTCTTGTACTTGGTGATATTTGCGAAATAGAGGATTTGGTGATCATACTCTATTAAAGTATCTTACCACAAAGACTTGCCCAAAGAGTAAAATGGATACATTGTTGATTACAAGAGAACAATTCGAATGTGTTGCTGAAAAAATTATATGTTTCATTGAAACACGAAATCCTTCGGCTTTTGCCTCCCTTGCGGAACTCGTTTTGTGGGAAGATGATGTTTTCTACAAAGAATTCTTGGCTATCAATAACAGAAAAGGAGGGATGTTTCTTTTTCAATTGGATGAAGAAAGCAATTCTATGATGGTTCATTTTGCTGCGACTGGAAATGTAAAATGGGTGCAATACATTTATGAAAATGTAAAAGAAAAACTATCAATAGAGCAACAATATGTATCGTTAAATGCAGCTTGTGAATGTAGTCAAATGAAAATGGTGGAATATTTACTCAATGTACGCGTTAAACCTGACATTAAGACTTGTTTCCATGCAGTTAGAAGTGGAAGAATTGAAACAATAAAGTTGTTAGTAGCCCAGGGAGTCGATCTCAGGGAACGTACAACTTCTCTAACACCATTTGCGGGGTCCTATAGAATTGGAACATTTTCAGCATTAGATGAAGCTTGTTTTAGAGGTCAAAATCGTCTGGTACTAGATTTGTTGAGCATTTGCCCAGAGTTACTATGCACACAAAATGAACATGGGGAATTCAGCTTATTTTCTGCAGCTGGTGCAGGTGCTACAGAGACATTGAAACTTTTGATTGAAAAGGGTTTAAATCCATATGAAAGATCATCTTTAGGATCTACGATATTACACTTTGCATGTGAGAACGGTAAACTAGAGACATTTCAATATATTGCAAAGACTTACCCTGATTTGTTACTTGATAAATACAACAATTCTACTGGAGGGACATTGTTGTATCGAACTGCCGAAGGAGGAAACATAGAAATGCTGAAATTGCTTGTCAACAAAGGCAAAAATATATTTTGCAGAACGACTGGCGGGGAAACTGTCTTGCACAGTGCATGTTTCTTTGGGAGGTTCGATATGTGCAGGTATTTAATTGAAACTTATCCTGACTTGCTTCAACTATCTGATAGTGAAGGTAAATCTCCAATTCATGATGCTGGTTTTGGCGGAAATGTGGAGATATTAGAGTTACTCTAAATCAAAATTATGGATGTGAATTGTGTTACGGATAATGGTAAAACGATCCTGCATTACGCATGCTTATGGGGAAGAGTAAAACTCTGTAAACACCTTGTTCGAAAATATCCTGAATTACTGATGGTCAGAGATGAAGAAGGAACTCTTGCGATTCATGGAGCCGCTTTTAGTGGAATAGTGGAATTATTTAAGTTCCTCGTTCAAGTTTCGGACGACATCGGCATACGTGACAAACATTTTATGGACGTAACACGCTACACCTGTCACACACAGGGGGAAATTAGAGATGTCCAAATATTGTTAGATAAAGAACCAAGCCTTCTGCACGAAACAGCTGACGACGGATGGACCGTTTTACACACCGCTGCGTTTGGTGGAAACATTCAACTATTCAAAATGCTTGTAAATCTTGGTATGGACGCAAATAAAGACAGAATCAGGAGAAACGGTGTTGCACATTGTTGTAAACAGAAATAATTGCCAATCATTCGTATCTTATTGCAGAATACAGTCATCTTTTATTTGATTTAGATAACGACGGTTACACGTTTCACTGTGCGACAGAGAGTGGAAATACCCAACTATTAGATTTACAACAACAACACAAGTAGATATTCATGCGAAGTCATATAATGGAGAACCTCTTTACATATTGCTAGTGCAAACAATCATATAGCTTTGTGCAGATATCTCTTTCGACAGACGAAAATGATGCTTTAATCAAAAAGAAAACCGAAGACGTGTCAGTTGTTCTCACTGCGCCGCTGCAGGGGGTACATAGATCTTTCAACTTATATGTCGAAGAGGTTTACATGTTAGAGATTTTACAACAGGAGGGAATCAGTTTTGAGTATTGCAGCAAGACATTGTAGAATTGATATGTGCAATATATCATTGAAAAGTATGGTGACTTGTTATGGCATATAGACAATCTTGGTGAAATTGTACTTCATAACGCAGCTAGGGGTGGGAATAGCGAAGTGCTTGAAATTTTCATTTCACAACGATTAAATATTTTGGCCAAGAACAAAACTGGAAAGACGGTACTCCATATTGGTTGCTTACACAAGAAATTCAAGTTTTGTGATTATGTTACTGAGAAGTATCCCGAATTGCTTGATGAAGAAGACAATCAACATCAAAGAGTCGTCAGAGAAACTTCGCAAGATTGGCTCCAAACTCAGTATCGATGTACGTGTTGATATATAGAATGACGTAAGATGTAACTAAGCACTGCCCGTAAAACCCCCACTTAATTCGAGAACTTGATATTTGTGGGGAATTCGTGTCTTTAACAATCTTTTAATTTAATACTCGATTTTGTATATGTTTTTTTTTTGATTATGATTACGTTTGACACAATGTTAACTTCGCCTTTTTGTATCAAATGAATGAAATTGTAAGAAAAATAAAAATAAATTATATTTGATATAAAAAATATCCTTGCACATTCAACCTGGCTTGAAATTTTTGAAAATATTGTTGCTTTAATTATAAAATACATGTAAATTATGTTTCCAGTTCATATTGTATTAATGTTGCTTTAAAAGGCATTATCTGACGATGATTTTTAAAAGTAGCTAGGGACTCCACATATTTTAGGATTTTAGGAGAGATGATAACAAAGAAATTTTGCATGTTACATTTTAAGGGTGGTGATCCTAAGCATTTTCTTCATCAAAATTTAACGTATACCCGTATAAGTGAAATTTTTAGCGAGACGCAATTTGAGCGTTTTCTCCATTAAAAGTGGTATTTTATTTTAGCGGTAAATAATTTTCGCGATTTTATGATATACTACTTCGGAAAGCTATACTAATGATTTGGAATGGATTTTTAGCGATATCTAATTTTAGCGATCACAAAGCCCTCGCTAATAATGCCAAAATTAAATCCTCGCTAAACTTTCTACTTATACGGTAAATAATACGTGAACATCGGTTGCAATAAACGTATTACTTATCATACTATATGTGCATTTAGTGCATCAAAATATTGGTACCGTATAAGATTAACATTATCAATAACGCATTACAAATATATCAAGAGCTTGTTCTGCGTATGATCAGTTTTTAAAATCGAGGCAGGCTTCTCACAAAAAAATTTGTTGCAGGAGTTTCAACAGTCACGTTTAAGACAGCATTTCGCAATTTATATGGTTGATATAACGATCTAGTTTGCTAGTATAGTCTGCCATCTGTCTGCTGTCGGACGTGCTTCATAATAATTCTGAAGCCCTTCTTTATATATTGTTTTCGACTACTGATTTTTATACGTTTAACTGATCACAACAATGGGCCTACGGCGGATGTGACTGGTCGACAGGGGATGCTTACTCCTCCTAGGTACACGATCCCATGCCTGGTGTATCCAGGGTACGTGTTTGCCCAACTCTTGTTTTTGTATTCTATTTGGGACTTTACGAGATTGCTTACTGTTGATTTATCTTCGCTTTTTAATAATTACGTTATATCAAATCAACACGTTCATTTTAAGCAGATGTACAGCCTTTGCGTACTATTCAATTCATTGTGTGTCATACGTTGATTTTGTAAAATTCTTGTCGAGAAATTCTCTGAAATCTGCTCATTTAATTACAGAAGATGATAGATATGAAATGAAGCGATTCGAGGAAAATATTGCTTGCAATTATAGGTGTGTGGGTTATAAGTTGAATAATTCTGAGCTTTCTTTATTGCTGAGATTCGATGAAATAAAACATAATGTCCGCAACAACAGGCCCTGCGAGGTGAACATGACATAAATTGGCGAAGTTAACAATCATAGTCCTGATAAAACATGTATACAATGTCGAGTGTAGGGCAACACGGACCTACCACAAAAGCGAAGGCAGGATCAGGTGACATGGAGGAGTAAGCATCCCGTCACACCCACCGTGAGCCCTTCGTCGAAACAAAGTAAACGGGATTACCCGTCGTCAAATCTAGTACGAAAATGACAGTCTAACAAAGGGTATTAAACAAATCAATCAACATATACATATGCAAACTGCAGACCTGCACATTCAGAGGGAAGATGAAAACGAAGAAGCAATATCAGCAGATGATTGGGACAAAGACAGATACTGTATTGTAATACTGCAATTCTGAGCTACTTCGGAATGCAACCTAGTGTATAACGTGTTCATTGTGCTTCATATATGTTATCTTTGCCTTTACATATATGTATATAAAATGGCGAAGTAACAAAGTATGAAACGTAATCATAGTCCAAAAAACACATACAAAATCGAGTGTAGGGCAACACGGACCTTCGACGAAAGCGAAGGCAGGATCAGGTGCCATGGAGGAGTAAGCATCCTCTGCTGACCGGTCACACCCGCCGTGAGCCTGTAGTCGAAACAAAGTAAACGGGGTTACCCGTCGTCAAATCTAGTATGAAAATGACAGTCTAACAAATGGTATGAAATAAATCAGTCAACATATGACTTAGTGATACTTTGTAATCGCAAACAAGGTCATTATAGCGACCGTAGAATTTGCGAAATGATGACTTTAGACGAGATTCGTTATAACCCTGCAACATCAACTTTTTGGTTAGTAGTTGGCCTCGCTTTAAAAAATCATCATACGCATGGCATGCCCTTGCGTATCGAATCAACTGAGAGACATACACACCATAAGCAGGTGATAGTGGTACATTACTACACAAAAAAGGAAAGTTGAGATTTCCCATGATAACAGGTTACTCTTTATTACTAGACTCACATCATGCCATAAATTATTAGTATCAGATTTTGTTATTTATAGGCAATGACTAAGCTACTACTTCGGGATTGCTTTGCTATCACAGCAAAATTATCATCTACATATATGGGCAATTGCAAAATGCATCACTAGAATTTGCCACTTGGAGTGGTATCAATAGCCCAACTATCTTGTCTTGGCCCATGGACTATATGACTAGTGATAATTTGTAATCGCAAGCAAGGTCATTATGCAGCCGTAGAATTTGCTAAATTTGTTTTTTTTGCAAAGTAGGATCAGGAATGAATTGGAAATTTCCAAATTTAAACTATTTAAAACATTTCACTTTTTGGGATTTATTTTTTGGCTCTTCGAAAAAAAACTACCTTGAGTTTCTGTTTCATTTTGGGTAGTTCTTTAGCTGTAAAGAAAGATGGTGAGCACGTAAAGCTCGGTAAGCTTTAGTTGCCGTTTTTGATCTTTCAGTTCAGTTTATTTACTGAAAACTATGGAATGGTACATGAGGTACAAAACACATATTTACATATATTTATAACAGGGACCAAACAAATGGAAAATCAGGATAACAGACAGTATTATTGAATTTTCAAATAAGCATGCACAGTTTCTTAGGGATACAGAATTTTAGAAGGCATAAGATCACAAACTATTTAAGTGTGTTGCGGAATAGCAGTATTCTTTAGTTAAAAATCTATGTAATTTGCACGATGCTTTACATTCAAAAATAATGAAATTCATCTCCAATTTGGTTACAGTTGCATAATATATCAAAAGCGTTCATCCTTTTATTCCATCTGCCTAACTCAACAGCAAGGTGATGGTTTGTAGTTCAAAACTATTGGAGATTTTTCGTACCGTTCTTGGTAATAATGTGGAATATTAATACATTCAAATTTTCTTTTGAAATTTTGTAATTACCCTTTTGAAGCATAGATATATCCTTCTGCCAATTTTTGTAAAATTGAATCTCATAGCCTTTGGTTAACACTTGACTTTAAAATACGTTGCGTTATAACTGCGTGTTAATGTTTTGAGAGGCACATTGTCCAAAATACTTTTCAAACCATGAATTCATGGATTTCTTATTTTCCCTATTCATGCATGTTAAATACAAACATTAAACAACTTTATCAATTTGTTGTCATTGTTATTGAACTGCAAGCTTTCCCAATAAGAGATCATTTTTGTAAAAATTGTATATACAAGGGTATCCCAGATTCACCCTAAATCATAAAGCTTGGCGTGCTACTCTTTAGATAAGTATGTTGTTAAAAAAACGTGGATGAAACCGTTAATATTATCAATATTCTCATAACCCCATTTATATTAAACTATTTAGTTAACTTGTGTCTCTAGTTTACCTACGAGGTGCTCAT
>CAJDSM010044281.1:75-13753 GCA_903981925.1 Ostrea lurida
TGCGACGATGGATAATCACCATAAAGACGTATGTGTCATTGTACTAGCGTGTATTATTTGTACTGTCTGTCGTCTTGTGGAGTGGCAATTTGTGTTCCAGGCCTAAACTTCTTCATGTCTTTGAATGTAGGCCATACCTAGCATAATAGCAATATGGGTGTATCAAAATGAGAGAGGATTGTGGCGCATACATCTATGAACCTATATTTTGACCTCAACAGGTAAGGTAAAACTCTCTAACTTGGATTTTATTTGGCTATGTGGGGTCTCACCATGAGAAGGATGTATCACCATGGGAGTGATGTGTAACGTACATTCCATGACCTCTGTTATATATAACCTTGGACTTGTACTCAAGGTCAAACTTTGTCAGGGTTTTTACTTAGATGAAAGATATGTCGGTGCCATTAATATCTCTTGTGTTCAGCTGTAAAGACTGCAAGTGAGTAATAAAAATATAGTATGGGGCTGGCGGGGGGTATCATTTGTTGAAGGTTACTCACAGTATATTTCTATTGGTTCATGAAGAAGTTTCCTAATCATCTCGCAGGGGAAGTCACGGTGACATATCCTAATCATAGAGCGAGCTAAAAGTTTGTTTGTTTTTATTTGGCTAAAAAAATGTGTAAACGCAAAAAGTTCTCTAAAAAATTTAAAAACTTATTAGAACAAAAAAATAAAAAAAAAAAGTTATTTGATATTTCTTTTTTAATATTCAATATTTACACAGTAATGAACACTCACAAAAGTAGTGTTTTTCCATTCGTTCAATGTTTTTACAAAAATCTTGTAAACGGGAGTTGAAAGAGATGTAAGTGAGAGATAAGGTAAACCGACAACTCTGTGCAAGAGAATGCGCATAATAGGTCTTACGGTTGTGACCGTGTTGAGGGCGAAGCAGAAAATTTTGCAATGTTGTATTAGTATTTACTGACGTGTGTGGGTAGCTTTTCATTATCTTATCATGCGAGTTTAGCACATTGTGATATGCCTATCTCTGAACGCGGGAAATACAAATAGTAAAACAGTTGTATTGTGACATCACATTGTTTTGAAATGTATAAGTATGCCTGTGTGTTCAAGATGAAAGCAACCGAGGACAGAATTGTAAGATTAAAAACAATATGGACTACATTTGTTTGGGGGGCGGTTTTTTTACGGATTTTTATGTAAATCTCAGGACACCAGTGAACTTGGGTAGACGAGATTCAAAATGGCAGAAATACATGTTCCACGCGATTGCATCCCGAATGTTACGCCCATTTTGAACCAAGTTTTCCATAGGTATGGTTTTAAATTTTTCATTAGTTTGCTCAATTTTCTTTTTTAAAACATGTAGTATTATTACCTATGGGAGAGCTGTCGCTTACGCCTTCTATTACCATAATATGGTGTTATGCCTCTCAACTGATTTGATAACGAATAGCTTTCCGCGTTACGCTCAGTCTTTTTTTTATGCTCCCCAAAAAATTTCTGGGGGAGCATATAGTCGCCGTTGTGTCCGTCCGGGCTCATATCCCCTAAACTTTCATCATAAATTGATACATTTACACAAAATGTCCTTGTGACAAGGGCTTGTGATCACAAGGCTTTCGGTCATTTTGAAAGGTCAAGGTAACACTCAGAACTTATAGATATCCTTTATTCAACACAGGTTTTTTTTTTTTTACATATAAAGTTCCATCTCCTAATCCATTCATCATAATTGATCTCAAATATTCTTGGGAAACATGATTAGCTTGGAACAGGTCTTTTTCAAAGGTCAAAGCAATATACCCACATATAGTAAAGTCTGCATTATTTAAAACAGTTTTGAACAAGTACTTGAATGAGATTAGTCCACAAATAATTAACAGGCAAATGGGTTTCAGATAAAACGTACTCAGGTCATTTAATTAAGGTCAAGAAGTCACTAAGAACATATTATAAATACAATGAAAAGTTCCTTATTTCAACAGTTTTGAACAAGTATTGATCATGTAAAGGCAAAAGATAAACGAACAGTGATCAATCTCGTAAGTCCTAAATAGAATACAAAAACAAGAGTTGGGCAATCAGGACCGCTGGACACACCAGAGGTGGGGTCAGGTGCCTAGGAGAGTAAGCATCCCCTGTTGACCGGTCACACCCGCCGTGAGCCCATAGTCTTGATCAGGTAAACGGAACAATCCGTAGTCAAATCAGTGTGTGTGAAAAACGGCTTAAACATGGCTATGAAACACACTCAGACAGCATTGACTCAATGATAGGTCATAATTGGTAACCTAAATGTGTATAACGCCCAATAGATTTACGAAAATGCTGCCTTTAAACGTGACTTGTGAAACCCCTGCAACAACAACTTGTCTGTAAGTAGCTTGCCTCGATTCAAATCTGATCGTAGCAGAACAAGCTCTTGCGTATCGAATAAGAAGTTGGAGAGACATACACACACCATACTGCAGGTGATGATGGAATATTGCTATATATATGGGAAGTGACGATGGAGAAGCTGAAATCGTGCCCGTTTGTCATAAAGTTTGAGTAGTTAGTTTGCCGTTAATGTCAATGTTCAATAAAATATCCAAGTACGAAGCAGACATGGAAACTCTGTGGTGTCCTTTATTTCTAGTTCGTTGGATTATTGAATCGACATAGATGAAAGATCATTATTAGTATGGATAAAACATCGTCACATATATGCGAATGTATGAATTAAAGCACCGCTAGAGATTCTACTTTTTTAATGTAGAGCTTTGAATGAATTCTGCCATCATAAGAATATAAAAATAGGTAACGCTAATAAGGAGCACAATTGTGCCATTGGAATTCAACCAGACTGTTGGAGACCTGATTGCCAAATAAACTACAGAAGATAGTTGTCAATGAGAAGACAGTAAATTACTTAGAGATTTCCTTAATATGTAGAGCAATTGAAAACTAAGTCAAATAACAATAAAAAATAGTACTATAAGCGAGTAATGTGCCATTGAATAATCAACGACTATATAAGACACAATGAAAAACTAAAAAGGAAATATTTAATAGGACTCACAGCATTGCATCTTAATATCACTTCAGGTATTGTGTGTAGAATCGGATGGAGTTTAACAAAATAAATACATATTTATAACATGTATAATTATAAAATAACTTCATTTAAACAATAATATTCAAACAGTTTAGTTAACCTCTTAAAGCCAAAAAGGTCATTGAGAAGACTATACCCTATGTCATATGAGGAAAAAGTTTCCTTATTTTAGACTGTTTTGAACAGGTCATTGATTATATGTCGCACACACAAAGGAATAATGGCAAGTGGAACTAACTAGGCAAAGGGTCACACCAGGTCAGTTTTGTAAAGAGTTGGCTGTGCACTCAACATTTACTTTTATATTAATCACCTATATATCTCAACAGTTATGGTTCATTGTATGAAGTCATTCGTGAATAAGTAGTTCATATGGTTAGATGCAATTCGGGCGGGCATTATTCATCACAGTTTTCTCAGTTTTACTGATATTCTTGTTAAATCGAGTCAACAGACAAAGAAGTTTTAATATTTTACAAGGGTTTCGACAATCTCGTTAAAATGAGCGTTATAACGATCAAGTTTGACAATACTACCTTTCATTGGGTTAACCAAGATAATGCTTTCTGTTGACTGGAGATGTTTTTCCTGTGACATTTTATCCTGATCAAAAGTAATTTTGTGACTTTTTGTCCTGTGAATTTATGTCCTATGACTTTCTATGACTTTTTTGTCCGTTTACATCTTTGCTCGAATTCAAAGATTAGCAGACTTTGTGCTTCTAATTCTTTTAGTGACGAAAAACCTTTTGAAATTGTATGGACTACACAATGTCCTTTCTTAAACACCACCAAATGGTCTGTTGTCGCGCCGACCCAATATTTTTTGGGGGTGGGGTGGGGGGGTCCTTTTTGTGTGTGTTTTGTTTTCTTTTTGTCATTTTCAAATACGCGGTATAGTTGGCTCTGATAATAAGTTGTCTTGTGACGAAAAATCCTTTGAAATTGCATAGAATATGCAAGTTCTTGGGGGTGGGGTGTGTCTCACTGTATCGTGCTAGTTAAATGCTCTCAATAAAAACATTTTAAAAAATCAAATTCTGCATTATTTGAAGTTATATTGCAGAATCTTACAGTAACATGAACTTTAATATTTCACAATCTATATATATCTGACCCAAGAAGCTGATTCTCACGTTTTAATTGCAAAAAACCTGTCGCTAAAGGAAGCGTATGCACATGCGTAATCGACGGGAAGTAAAAATAGCACGAAACAGTGGGACGCACGATACAGTGAGAAGCGAGTATACATAAAGCTTTAGACAATCCGATAAACAATTTTTCACATGAAATAAAAAGGTATTAAATTACAAAACTGCAAATCGAACTTTTAAGAGGGCACTGCAAAGATGGTTTAACTTCATGTAGCAGATTAATTTGTCAGGGTTTAAAGATCAGGCAAAAGCACAATTTTTGTTCTCTTCTTGCTTGTCAGTTAATTTAGACCCTTATTATAGTACACGTGGGGGGGGGGGGGTCCTTGTTTTTATGATTTTTAAAGAATATTTCTATGGCAGAAATTAAAGAAGGGCGGCCGGGAAATTAAATATAAATTGACAAAATCAGGTTTCTTCATAAAAATATATAATGGTTTTTGGTATTGTTGGGCTGAAAAACAATATACTTATCAGGGGGGAAATTGGGGGGGGGGGGATTGTTGGAAAAAATATCCTTTTTTGTTTTCGTTATTTAACCTGAGGTAAACATGCACACTTCCTGCAAGGCGACCGCGAGGTGAGCGATAGCCCCAGTACTTCTCAGTATCCACAGCACTCTCCACGGAAATTATCAGTAAATACCAGAACCCACAGTAAAAACCACAGTAAATATCAGCAATTATCGGCACCCACAGCAATTATCAATACCAACAGTAAATCAGAACTTATCAGCAGCAGCAGCACAATCAGCAAAATTACACTCTCAGTACAATTTCTGTCCAGTATTATATGCATATAATTTGATTTATCAACTCTTGCCGTCTTAGACAGATGAACGTTTGCTGTAGATAAAATCAGCTTGCCTACAAAGTTCGTTAAAAGCAAATACAGATCTAGACGATGAGACGGATAACCCTCCATTTCACTGGAAGCCAAATAAACTAATAGTTGTGCCACTGTGTAGAACTAAATAGTACGACCTATTCTGATCTCACTTTCTGTTAATTCACGAACGTCAGATAACAAATGAAACACCGTGGGGGAAACACCAATTGTTTTACTAAAGGCAAGGATTCTCTAAATAATTCTCATTCTTGATATGACATCCATCAATTATAATGCTATCTATGTATACGATATATTTTGGGTACATTTTCTGAAATTTTAAAGCTTCCACTAAACATAGTTGCATGTAATTGTGAGAAACAAGAACAAACTAGATTCATATTCTATATGACAGAGAAAAAGTTTAATTTCAATAAAAAAGAGGTTTAGTATATGTTTTTAAAACACAATGCCACAGAAATTGCCTATACTAATGAAAGACTATGCATATAAATATCTGTCATATTAACATTAATTTACATGTATATTGACCCAACCATTGATCAAAATCCCCTAACCCAGGGGTAATGAGAAATAATTTTAGTAAGGGCTATCTGTTCAATAGATTCAATTCAATATGAAGATATATTTAAAGGGACGTGGACACGTTTTGAGCTAAAAATGTTAAGATTTTCATTTTTAATGTTTACAATGCTCACTATGGTCGGCAAAAATTTGAACTTCGTTTGTTGAGTTTCAAGTGAGATACAGCACTTACAGATTTTTGCTATGTAAACAAAGCTCGAGCCTTTCTTTTTATTTACAAAGAGAATGCTTCACAGAAAATACCATGTTTAAAACAAAATGAGATGTGAGAAACACTAGAAACTATTTAATTGTGTTCAGAATGAACTTGTAATTTGAAAAAAATCTGCATTAAACGGAACGTATACTAGCATATTCAATATAGGTAAACAAAAGAATGGCTCGAGCCTTGTTTACATAGCGAAGAATTGTGACTGCTGTACCTCACTTGTAACTCAACAAATGACGTTCAAAGTTTTGCTGACCATTATAAATACCCTAATTGAACATTGAAAATGAAAATCTAAACAATTTGAGCTCGAAACGTGCCCATGCCCCTTTAAATGCGTTACCTATATACATTCAGTGTCGAGTTTGACCCTGCCCAGAAGTCCGAACGTCTAGCCCCAGGATCATGGAATTTACACTCCCTGCTCTACACGACAATGCATTTAGTTTTTCTTACAGATGATTGGTTGTAAAAAAAAAAAAAAAAAAAACCCTACTTTTTTTAACAACTGTGCACATTTTACCCCTTCCCTCAGGGGTCCTAAAAATTACAAATTTATCCTCTCCTGTCCTAAAGATGCTTCATACCAAATTTGAAAAAAAATGGAATTTGTAGGTATATCGTTCACTTGATAACAAACGACGATGGACGCAGACCAATAGCAAAAAAATGTCACCTGAATGACTCCGGTGACCTAATAGAAACATTAAAAACATGAAATAACAATTATTAGTTCGTAATGCCACTCGACTAAAATGATGCTCTCTTTGTTCTTTGCCATTCTAGAAAAGATTCCGCCTCGTCTGACAAATCGTCTTCTTTGGAAACGTTGGCAGTCGAGTGTATGAAAGGCGATATATGGTTTGAATTAGGATTCGAATTGTAAATTTTATCTTTTGGTGAACGCCATTTGTAACACGAACAAGAACAAACGGATAACACCTCTTGGAATTCCGGACGCTCTTGGGCATTTGACACTACTCCACCATTCCCGGTTATGACATCACCTTCAAGACGAACAGCATTCTGGGCAGCCACAGCAGCCTCGATTTCGTCTCTTCGTTCGTCCTCGGTGTTCATTGTCAAAAATCGCAGCACAAGTAAATTCATAGCCGCAGAAATAACTGTTAAACCGATGATGATGAACAACAAGCTCAGGACTATATATCCCGGGTTGTTATTTTCTCTCTGCATGGCGACAAAATCTCCAAAGCCAATCGTTGTGAGAGTTATAAAACAATAATAAAATGCGTTTAGGGGCTTCCATCCTTCCACTTTTGAAAATATTACAGCACCAGTAGTCAGTATTATAGTGGACAAAAACAATGTTATCACAATCAAATCAGTTTGAGAGACTTCTGTGTTTTTTAGTCGGAAACATTTCTTGATATTTCTGAGTAAAAATGTTACAAATGTATTTAAGCGCTCCCCTACACTTTGAAACATGATGAGAAACAAAGGAATTCCCACCAATGCATAGATCATACAAAAAAGCTTTCCTGACACTGTCTTTGGTGTGCTGTGACCATACCCTAAATATTGAATAAAAACAGTAGGACTTATTAAGAAAAATACATGTATTTTCAAGTTGTTCATAGTATATTATCAAATATTTCTCACGTGGATAGCATTTTAAAAGAGTTATCAACTTAACAATTACAGAACAGACGACTAAAGAAAAATTAGCGCGCCCACAAACTTACATGTATTTTCAAGTTGTTCATAGTATATTATGAAATAATTTCTCGTGTGGATAGCATTTTAAAGAGTTATAACTTACCAATTACAGAACAGACGAACTAAAAGAAAAATATAGCGCGCCCACAAACTTCCATTGGTTTTCCACCCTATATTGTCTTGACCGTAGTGCGTTTTCCCGAATGTCTTCGAAGTCTTTATCTGAGATGTTGTAAAGCACGATGATCTTTTCCTCTTTACTAAGTAAGCTTCTCTTCATTTCTATTTCGTTCTCTGATTCCAGAGCATCGAACACAGCGGCACCGATCAGGAGGTACGTGAAGGTGCAGACGATCAGGGACAGCGTACGAACGTTTTGTCGCTTCATCTTTATGAACCTCAGTGGATAGCCACACAAAATCTGTTTTATCGTAAAATCAAAAGACCTGGATGTTAGTAAACACTACATGCAAGACATCTTAAATACATGTATAATAAAATGTTCCACTGAAAAGGTTACTGATAAATTTAAATGGTGAAAGTAACCATCGGTGTGTATATTACGACCAACTTATGGTTATCTGTAATAATGAATTCCAAATGCTCTGTATAGTTCAAACCATTCATCACAAGATTTTGTATTATACATTTGTTTTACATGTAGTAGAAATTGCTGTGCATGTTTATGAACCTCAGTGAATAGTCACACAAAATCTGTTTTATCGTAAAATGTGTATTGTTCGTTATCTTTGCCTTTACATGTTTGAACTTCTGAAAAATTATCTAGAAACAATCAATAGAGTTTCGGATTTAGAGCCAGTAAAATTGTCATCTAAATGATTCCCCGTGGGAATAACCACCACCAACGGTGGATTAGGATCAATATCTCGTTAACAATGTGTTACGGTGAACTTGAGAGAAAATCAATGATAAATATTGCTGCTCAGCTGCAAAGATCCTTTGCATTGATTTTTTGGAATAAATATTTCTTCAAAAGCATTATTAACAAGCCTTATAGATGTATTCACAATCAAATCAAATAATGTCTGCCTACTGCATAACCATATCCAATTTGTCCCGGTGATGAAGTCAGTAAATTTGACTAAGGCTATACATACCATACAAGATTTGTCCGAAAGGTGATGGTATCACAGCTTCGTGTACTCCATTAAAGAAGTCATTAAAGATGCATTTTGCACTCGATTAAGAAACAGCATTCGCAGTTACTGACAACGATTCGTTAAAATAGGATAACGAGACAGCAGACGGATACGGAAATCTAATTCCCGCCAAACATAAAAATGGCGGCTTAAATCAATACTTGCCATTTCATTTGGAGCTTACTGTAAACAGATCCTGTAATTGATTTATCTGTGAAAATGCATAATTGATTTTATGCATTCTGCCCGAGATTCACCTTTTAATTATACATGCACAGCATCTATGTACAAGAAACAATTACACTCAGATACAATAAGCACAGATGGTGTTGTTGTTGTTTATATTGACATTATAATCAACTAAGGTCATCACAGAGGTGTTCCAGCTGAAAACATATTGTTCAATCTGAATGTCTTGATGTTAAATTTGACATTGTCTCTATTAATATTGGGCGTTATAGGGGATTATGCGAGAGTACTTTAGGGCCCATTAACTCATTATTATGCATGAAGCGAGGGGAAAGGGGAAAGGATATTTGCATGAGTGAAAGGGCATTCGTGTTAAGGAAACGTTGACACGTGAGAGAATTTACATATATGTAGCTGTAAAATTAAATGCATATTTGCAACCAAAAAGAATTTAAAGGATGCTGTATTTTTGTACAATTTTGTATATAATCTTGAATCAGAAATATATGATGTCAAGATTCAATTCCTCTCGAGTCAAATACGCTTTGTTCAGAATTCTATTTAAAATAACCACATCAATTCATGTGCGATGTTTTTACATAAAGTAAGAATATGACAAAAACAATTATTTCTATGAAGAGATGTACCTGGGATTGCAGAATTCCTTTGATGAAGCTACCTGTATACAAATGACATATTTATTACTTGAAATATATACACTTCCAGGACTTAAAACTCTTATTTTAGTGAGAGTTTAATAAATCAACATGGATCTGAAATAAACGGCGAGAATATAATAATAAAAGCGCCAAAAAGTGAAAAACGATGAATATAATATGTATCTAAACAAATTTTGTATTAATATTCCATTTATGAGCGAACGTGCCACCACTGAGCTCCAAATTTAGTTTAAACTGACCCAGTGGTGGTTCTGAAGAAATGATTACGGACGGACAGATCGTTGACTGTGTATTGTTTAACGTCCCACTCGAAAATCTCTCTCATATAAAGACGTCACAATTGCCGGTGAAGGGTGTCAAAATGCAGGCCTATGTTCTGTTTTTTTGTCTTTTGAGCAGGGGGAGGGATCTTTATCGTGCCACGCCTGCTGTATAATACAGGGCCTCAGACCGCCCCATGCAGTCGCCTCTTATGAGTCAGATCCCCACTAGGGCTTTGTCCTGGACCCGCTGGGGACATTAAGCAGTGCCGCTAGGTTAGACCCTGGCTACGCCACTGGTGACCAACAAGAGGAACTGAGGACCTATTCTAATCTTCATCTCCACGGGAATACAGATGGACGGACAGACAAATAGTGACCAGGAAAGTTCGCTTGAGCTTTCAGCGGAGGTAATGATGATCTTAAAATTAAAGTCCCACACAGATACAAAATTAAAGATAGGGTAAACACAGACCCCTAGACTACCTGAGATGGAATCAAGTACCTAAGAGGAGTAAACATCCCCTGTTTAACGGTCACACCTGCCGTGAACCTGATGTAGTTGTACCGCTTGAGAGCGACGTCATCATTCATCATTGCCGGTGAAGGGCTGCCAAATTTAAGCCTATGTTCGGCGTTTACGGCTTTATGCAGGAAGATATCTTTATCATACCACGTCTGCTGTAACATGAGACCTTGTTTATTACGGTCCCATCCGTAGGACGATCCATTTTGAACAAGCAAGGAATACTAAGGGCCCATTCTAACCCGGATCCTCACGGGAACTTTGATCCTGCAGGTAAACGGATAAATCAGTATGTAAACAACGGCCTAAGATGTCAGACAGCATGACATAACAGGTTGATTTAAACAAGCGTGAATCTACTCTATGTCAGGAAGCTTTCGTGAAATTTCAGCTGTTCTGGTTCAGTGGATTTTGAAATATTTAAATAATTCCGATTCTTGATTATCTCCCCTTTGAAGAGACATCACCCTTCTTTTGAATTCCCTTCATCAATTTTTTTTTTTGTATACCAAGTTTGACTTAAAATGACCCAGGCAGTGGTTGTGAAATGTAAAAAAGGTTTAGGACGGACACACTAAAGATAATTATGAAAGCTCACTTGAGGTTTTAGTTCAGGTGAACGTAAGACTTTTTTGCGTAGGTTTCTAGAACAGCAGGTGATCATTTTATAACATACAGTGGGATTTAGTGCGATGGTAAGTAAAATTATAACATACAGTGGGATTTAGTGCGAAGGTAAGTAAAATTATAGACATCTTCGGCATTTATTTTCAGACAATATCTGATGTGGTATTATTTGTTAAAAAGGTTAACTTACATGTATATAGTGCGGACATTGAATCAAATCCTGCGAAATCATGAATAGAAGTACAGTGTGTAGTTCACACCTAAAACTCCGGGGGGGGTATCTTCCTACTATATTGTATACACAGACGTGTGCCGCTGGTATGGGTCGACTTTTGACAAGTCAAAATATATCAAGGGGTGCAAATTTCATCAATACTTATATCAATGGGTATACAAATTTAGACATAGCCATATTCCATCAATGAGGTGCTAATATAATCCGCTGGAATTGGTCCTCTAATAAAATTTGTAATAATGAATATTATGACATTTCCCTACGACTATAACTACATCCCGGGTATACAATACACATATACACTTACTTGCTGATCAGCAACATACATGGACAGTCACAATTTAAGTAAGAAAATATATGATTCGGGTCAGGAATTTTGAACGGAAGTATCTGAATGGGTATGGTTAAAAAAAATTAAATATGATGGAGGGTGTTTATTAAATCTCAGCGCGGACGTCTGACCCAAAGTGTAGTTGAGGACCCCCCCCCCCCCTCCGTCTAAAAAACTGATGCTATTGCTTCTGTGCTACTTCTGTATATTATATTACTCTATTAGAATGATATTACTGGTGTTAGGGAAACCCAGTTTTAGATAATACATAGGATATTGCACTGCTACTGTGTGAGAGTAACATTAAAAACCATTGTCAACCACGGGCGTAGCTTATTTTGTCTGTAGTCTGCCTTTTGATTGTAATAATAAAACCATACGCAGAGCATCCGAGAGAAAAAACCGAGTATATACACGTGATAATGAAATTGCTACATAAATATGGGAAGTCGACGATGGAGAATAGAAGTATTTGATTGTCAAATTATGAAAGCATATTCATATGTCTGACTTTTTCCCGTTGAATCGATACCCCTTTTTATTATTAACATTTGGATAGGGTACATTACCTTTTCTTTGAAGCTTCTTATACGATTATTTGCCTCGATGCGATATTACAATGCCATTACATGAAATTGAGATCACTTGATGAATTTGCTTTCTTTTTACAAATAAGGTACGCGTTATGGGTGACGTGTTGCTTCGAATTTTATTACCATTGCACTAAATCCCACTGTATGTTATAATTACTTACCATCGCACTAAACTCACTGTATGTTTATAATTTTACTTACATCGCCACTAAAACCCACTGTATGTTATAATTTACTTACATCGCACTAAATCCCTATGTTTATAATTTACTTACCATCGCACTAAATCCACTGTATGTTATAATTTACTTACCATTGCACTAAATCCCACTGTATGTTATAATTTTACTTACCATCGCACTAAATCCCACTTGTAGTGTATATATTTTACTTACCATCGCACTAATCCCACTGTATGTTATAATTTACTTACCATTGCACCAAATCCAACTGTATGTTATAATTTTACTTACCATCGCACTAAACTTCCACTGTTATGTTATAATTTTACTTACCATCGCACTAATCCAATCTATGTTATATTTTACTTACCACCGCACTAAATCCACTGTAGTGTTATAAATTTACTTACCATCGCACTAAATCCCACTGTATGTTATTAATTGTACTTACCATCGCACTAAATCCCACTGTATGTAAATTTACTTACCATCGCACAATCCCACTGTATGTTATTTAATTTACTACCATCGCACTTAAATTCCACTGTATGTTTATAGTTTTACTTGCCATCGCACTAAATCCCACTGTATGTTTAATTTTACTTTACCATCGCAACTAAATCCAGTGTATGTTATAATTTACTTACCATCGCACTAAATCCCACTGTATGTTATAATTTTACTTACCATCGCACTAAATCCCACTGTATGTTATAATTTTTACTTACCATCGCACTAAATCCCACTGTATGTTATAATTTTACTTACCATCGCACTAAATCCCACTGTATGTTAAATTTTACTTACCATTGCACTTAATCCCACTGTATGTTATAATTTTACTTACCATCGCACTAATCCCACTGTATGTTATATGTTTACTTACCATCGCACTAAATCCCACTGTATGTTATTAATTTTACTTACCATCGCACTAAATCCCCAAACTCTATGTTATAATTTTACTTATAATCGCACTAAATCCCACTTGTATGTTATAATTTTACTTACCATCGCACTAAATCCCACTGTATGTTATAATTTTACTTACCATCCACTAAATCCCACTGTATGTTTATATTTACTTACCATCGCACTAAATCCACTGTATGTTATAATTTTACTTACCATCGCACTAAATCCCACTGTATGTTATAATTTTACTTACCATTGCACTAATCCCACTGTATGTTATAATTTTACTTACCATCGCACTAATCCCACTGTATGTTATATGTTTACTTACCATTCGCACTTAAATCCACTGTATGTTTAATTTTACTTACCATCCCACTAAATCCCACTGTATGTTATATTTTACTTACCATCGCACTAAATCCAATCTATTGCTAG
>CAJDSM010044285.1:1522-13473 GCA_903981925.1 Ostrea lurida
ACTTAAAACACAATTTTCATTATATTGTATATAGATTTCTTATGGCAAGATTTTAATTTTTATAACATGATATAATGATCTTGCGACCTTTGGCTTTACCAAAACAGCAAGGTGGTGTTGGTCATAATTATAGGTGTTGGGACATATCTGTGTTATATGAATTAATTTTCAGTTATGTTGTGATCCTTTTGGCAACAATACGGGGGTGATAATTTTCACAGAAATAAAGATTGATGAAAATTCCTTTTAAAATCACCATTGCTGAGCCAGGGCCAAGGTCACTCAGGTGAGCGATGTGACCCATGGGCCTCTTGTTATATTGCTTATTCTTTTTGTTCAGTGCTAATTGTAAAGGTATAATTGTCCACATAAAGTAGGGGGAAATTTACAACCATTTTGGTAGATTGGGTGAAATATGAATTTAAAGACGGTGTGAATTAATAAACAATCCGGGTGACACTTACAAAATTCAGCTGGGACTATTCCTCGGAATCTGATATTTTTACATAAAGTTCCCCTTACAAACTTCTATATTTGTTGATATATGTCTGTTCTACCTAACATTTGAACAATTTAAGCGCATTTGGGATTAAAAATCTACCATTAAATAGTAAGATTCATTATTATTGCATACGCTGTGCCATTTTCCCATACGTACCAAAGATTATTTCTTTTAAAACTAACATTAATATTGTTAATGTATTTATAATGGCCAAATATATTTAGATCTACCTTGTGCAACGTAAGGCTAGCTATTTATTTGCATCCCAGATGAAAGGAATCGGTAGAAATTTTCAGTGAAAGTAATTTAACTTTCACATTGCCGTAAGTCATGCACAATATATAATTTACCGTATCTCAAATTAATGTTTTGGAAACCCTTTTAATCAATGAAATACAACTCCGGCACTAGAAATCACCAAAACTGCTACCCATTATTAGGATTCCCAACCCCCTTTCTTTACGAAGATAGAAATAGAAAAACAGACATTAAAAGTTTCACTACATTTTTGCACGTTCGAATTCGTCGTTCTATTGTACAGATTTTGTCAAAATTACGTGAAAATTAATTGTAAAAACTCTAGTCTTTCTCGTCTTTTTAACGTCAAAAAGCAAAGTTCGCTCTACTGATTTGCAGCAAATTTTGTGCTTGGTTGTTCCCGGTTTTAAAACCACCAGATATTATTTTTGTTTTGTGACAACTGAGTGTTTTGTTCTGAAATGAAAACAGAACGCAGCATCTTAATGTAACCATGTAAGTCCACGGTCAAACTAGTAGGCTTTGAAAAGTTAAAGATATCATCTTTTTGCCAAACATTTTCACACTCCGTGGCTGATTTTGGGTAGTTCCAATCTTTCATGATCGATGGGAACTTTTAAATTAGCATTTTTGAAGTATTATCTTCTGATGAAGGCTTAATAGAGGAACCAATCTTAACATACACGCCTAGCTCTTTTTTTTTTTTTTTTGCATCCCCCACATTTCTCGTTGGAACGATAGATTCCTCGTTAGGATTGACGATGTTGTGATTCTTTATTTGGTTCAGATGACCAAAGAGAGCCAGAATCCTCAATGGATAACCGAGATCACTTCATAATAGGTTTCTCATGCTCGTGTTGAATACTAGTATATTACAATATAGGCCACAACATGATTTGATGCTAAACCATCTAATGTTTTATATCTGTGCAAGTCGGCATGGTGTGGAAAAAACATCTTGATTTTGTTTAGCAGCAACACAACCAAGGGGAACAATGAGCAGAGTGTGATCTTGTCTTAATTCTTGTCTGCGGAGACGAGGGGTTCTTTCTTGGCCCCGGGGGCAAGAAAGACTGAATAAGAATAACTCTTCGTTTCCACAGAAATTCGATCTATCTGTTTACAGCAGAAATGATTGATTGAATATATACTGTTTTACGTCCCACTCGAGAATATTTCACTCATGGAGACGTCACCATTGCCGGTGAAGGGCTGCAAATTTAGGCCTGTGCTCGGCACTCAGGGCCTTTGAGCAGTAGGGATCTCTATCGTGCCACACCTGCTGTGACACGGGACCGCGGTTTTCCCGGTCTCATCCGAATGACCGCCCCATTCAGTCGCCTCTTACGACACGCAAGGGGATGCTGGGGACCTATTCTAACCCGGACCCCCACAGGCCTGTCAAGGGGAAATTAGATATGATTGGTTAAAGCTACAAAAAAGTGTAACTTGGGCCTGGGCCGTCTTGAATCTGTACCTGCATGAAAGTTCAGTATATACTTTCTTCTAACTCTAACCAAATAATCTTTCGGAATATAATAGGTGGTGTACTGTAGAATTGCAATAAGGTTTTGGAACTTTTACTATGGGGATAAAAAAAAAAAAAAGAACCCCACGTTTTTCTACAAAAACCTAACTCCTCTTACACTTGACGCAGTAGCCAAATCATCTTTTTGGAAGATGATTGACGGTGTCCTGTAAATGTTCAATAGGGGTTCAGAATTTTTAATTTCCCCCTTCCTAAAGAAGTTCTGGCCCTGGTACGTCCGTTCCACTTACTTCTCCCTCAAACATATCATTTATTTTAAGCAGTTGCAAATTAATCTTTTAGAATATGATACGTGGTATTCTGAAGAAGTACAATAAGGTTTTGGAAAAATGGGGGGGGGGGGGTTCAAACAATTTTCTTGACAAATAACTCCTCTTGCATATTACGCAGTGGTTTTTGAAGATTGGAGCAGCAAGTCACAGAATTTCCATTTTCACCTGGGGACTAATTTAGGAGTTTGGAACACATTTAGAAACCCTGATTTCCTGAACTTGCAAAACCATTATTTGAGAGACCGACGAGGTCGAACAGGACTTAAGTTTGCACTCCGTCCGTCTGTCCAGTAAATCAGTTTTACTTTCTTTTGTCTATGGTCTTTGCAAATATTCATTATTGCTTTGCCACAAATTACAGATCAAATTTGAATTTTCCTTCGGTCCGTTGATTTTTCACCACGTTATTGCCTTTGGACTTAGAAAATTTCAGTTTTCCACATTTTTTCCCTTTGTTTTTGAGGATATTCATTTGATAATTGGCAAGTTGCTTTAGTCCGTTAATTTTACACAAAGTTATTGCCCTTAGACTAATTAGTGCGGATTCTCCTTTACCATAACTTCGAATTTTGTTGTGGTCAAATAATTTTTGCGATCGGTACGGGGCTATGTATTACCATGCAATACTCTAGCTAAGAATGCTTGTTTGGTAATATCATTTGATTTTTTTTTTATCCGAGCAACATTTCAATTAAAGATATCTTCAAATAATTACATGTATTAAATGGTATCTGAGATTCTGAATTATTGCAACAAATTGAATTGTTGACCTGATGAAAGTTATCATTAAATTGTTGCTTCCTTCAAATAAATTGATGCATGTTGCAATTTAATGGAAGAGAGCAAAAATTCAAGTAATGCATCCGGTATCATAAATGAATTATGCTTTCTTCAGTTGAATTAACAATTGCATTCATTAAAATAGTAATTAATTCAATTGATATGCAAAATAATTCCTTTAGTTTAGAGCGCAAATATAGTACAAGAGATATCAGATCTGCAATTCTACACATCTACAATTGAATTAATGATATCTGCAATTGAATTGCGCTCTCTTTAGATGAATTGATGTGAACATGACTTCCTTATACATCAAAATCAATCATTGCTCTCATTAATTGTGTTAATGTGTGCATCAAATCAATTGACGAGAGCAATAATTAATTTGATGTGTGCATAAATTTTGCACAATAATTGAATTGACGATATCTTCAAATAATTCAAGATATCTTCAATTATTTGAATACATGTACAGTTGAACCTCGTTATGTCGAACTTGATGGGACCAAGAAAAAAGTTCGAGATATCCGTGAATTCGAGATATCAAGGGTAAAAATACCAAGAAAATAGGTGGTTGGGACCTCCAAATCAGTTCAACATAACCATGGTATTCGAGATATCAGTGTTCGAGATATCGAAGTTCAACTGTATATGATAACTTAGCACTCCATAAGGACCTCATGGATGAAGAGGCTGTGGCGCACAGGCACAGAATGCGAAAGGTCATTAATCAATTGAATTCAGATCTTGATCAATTGAAAATGAAATGTTACAAATGGCGCGATTAAACAATTCTATGACCTAGTAACATACACCCAATTTTTGCCATTCTCACATTTGTATTCATATAAAGGAAATGATGCTGATATATCTACAGTATTTATTCAACATTATAAATAAGCAATAATAAATTAAATATCAAAGTACATATATCTAGCATGTGTATTGTACAGTTAATACTGGTATGTCAGTGAGTTAAATGCAACGTATAAAATCTCTCTAAGACATGATAGAAGGATTGACAAAACAAAGAGAAAGAGCACACCATGTAAAACACAAAATTGGGCCAATGAAGACTATTCATGTTTTTTTTAAACTAAATTGTAAAACATTAGATATTTGGAGATTCTAAAAAAAAAAATCCAAATCCCTCCTCTCAGTTAAAAAAATATCAAGTTTATGAAAAATATTTACTAGGATTTGGTAAAATAAAAAAAACCTCCTACAAAGAGGGAGGGGGTGCGAGTGTAAAAATTAAATGTACGTTTGTTCCTTTCACAACTTATCTGTATTATAAGATACAAATTTTTTAATATTAATCATAAACAAAATGAACACTGACACAGGACAATTATACTAGGTTTTAGTACTTATATTCAAAACTAAAATACTGCACATTTCACTACCGTATTTCTTTGCAGTACTAGTGTTGCTAGCAGAAGATTAAAATTCTTGATTATGATCTGACCAGTCATATCACATCTCAGGGTCTGACCAATTTTCTTTACTGTAAAGATATGGCCTGAACAAATATAATATGCTTTTTCTCCATTGACCTTGTCCAAATTACTCTGGGAAAGAATCAGAATTCATGCACAAGGCATAAGCTAAGCAAGCTTTGTGTCATAGGTGATGGCTTAAGTTTTTTTGTTTTGCTTTAAATACATGGTCTATTATGCTTTTTCCAGGGATCCAACACAAATAAACTTGGACTAGGGTTAGGCTAATTACCACAGAAATTAGGGTTAGGGCGAACTTTTATGTCATGAACAATCTCTGTGTCAAGTGTGAATATCTCATCTCTTCTTGATGCAAACATATGACAGTATTGGAAATATTATAGAATAGAATCTTAAAATACTCAAAATTTTTAAAAGAATTAAATGAATAAATTTGAAAATGCTATATGCAGATTGAGACATACATTCAACATTTCCACAATAATTTCTAGGGGGAAAATCACCAGCATTGAAATATAATTCAATCACCAATGTCAGAGAATATCTCCAGATAAAAACATTCTACATACGTCAATCCTACATCTACCCACAAACTTCATTTTGAAAATGTGATATTTTACCATTTTACAATGCAGAACTCAGGTTTTTATGGTTTTATATTCACTTTAAAAATAGCCATGAATGTTTTATACTTTGTCTAGTGACTGCACTAACATGAAAATGATTTCAAATATATGTTGCTATAACAACTATCAAAAAAAAAACAAAAAAAAAAACAACTACAAATTGAAAGCTTTTTAAAGCAATACCAATATAAAAAAAAAATTAAATTAATACATTTCCTGAACACTGTATAAAGTTTCCTTATGAACCGAACCCCAATACTTATGAAATGTAATTTGAAAAAAGAATATACAAACAAAAGATAAACACTTAAATAATTATGTTCCGGTACAATGAAAAATAAAATTTTCTAGCCGTTTTATGCAGAAGGGGTGGGGGTTGAGAGTTCTTTAGAATTAAAAAGAAAAAAAGTTTGACATATTGTGAGCAATTGCGTAGACTGTGAACAATGAATTACACTCTGTCTTTGGTACATGCATGATATAAATGCAATATTTGGATTTTTTTCCTTTTAAATCAAAAACATGAAGACCATTCTGCAGCAATACAGACATTTTCCTTCAATTTGTCAAAAAAGTAGAAATTATTATGTGTGCATTTGTGATAAAGAAGTGAAAACGTCTAACAAACCATATCAAAGCATACTTTGAATGAAAAATGATATAATTTCCACCAAGATGGTATTCTAGAACAAAAAGTAGAATATATTATCGTTCTTCATCACCCTCTGAAATGAGTGTTTCATCAATTTGTTTGTTGACACCAAAGGTGATGATGAATTTACCACAATCGACAAATCCATAATTTCTACATGTTAGCACAAATGAAATAAACAAAAAGTGAATTGAATTAGGTTTAAAATGGTTAGGAAATGTTAATTATCCAGTTGTGCTATGTTTGGATACACAACTCGCTGTACAAATGTGGTTAAATTACATGTACTTTATATTCCATTCAGAATATGGAAAACTATGCACTTGCTATTCCTTGAATACAGAATAAGCTATAATATTTAAAGTTTTAAAGACTGTCAATCAAAAGAGCTGAAAATGACAAAGACAGCTTCATCTAAATTAAACCCATGATGACTTTAAGGCACAATTATTAAACATTTATTTAATTTAATCAGAGGCACATCTAATGAAATGTACAATTTAACATAGGGGGTAAGGGTGGCGTATTCTCGTTCTATATTTTAGATGAACTCCATCAGTCTAGCTAATAATCTTAAACTCTAATACATCCTATTTTAAAGAAAAGAACAATTATCTATCAAGGTATTTTCAAATACAACATCAATGACTCACTGTCTGAGAGAAATGCAGGTGTTTGTAATATTAGAATTATCAAACATTTTCAAACAGATAGCAGCATTGCTGCAATTCAGAAAAATAAAATAAAATAAAATTAGTAAAAACTAGTTATCTATCAAATGAACTTCATTCATTAAATCATCATCATCACGAAAAGCTAACAAAATTTCTTACAGTAAACACAACATTCACATAAAAAGATTTGAATTAAGCACCATACATTACAATGACTGGCATCCTACACCACATATCAAGTTCAGTATTTATCAGTTGTTCTTGTGGTTTTGATAGGGCTGAGTGACATATCCAGGTCATCTGTGGAATCAAACAGCCTCTTTTTGGGTTCAGGCAGGAAGGAGTCTGACCGCGAGATGTCGCCTACTGTGGACGTGTTGGAGAGGTAGCTGTTGCCTTTGGCACTGGACTCTCGTACTGGATCCAGGGACTTGGACACCTGGTAGGAGGGGTAGGAAGATGTTGGGGGCAGAATGGTGGTGGATGAGGTGGTAGATGAGTGTGATGATGAGAATGTAATGCTTGAGGTGACAGAAGTCTGTGATGATGTCATGTAAGAAGAGGAATTGTACCTTCCCTTGCCCGGGTCATCCAAGGCTGAACCACCTGTCAATGATACAGAATTAGGTAAGCTGCTAGATACATAATTGGTGGCGGCACTGGAGTCATAGCGACCCAGATCATTATCATAGGCATGCACAGGTCTGCTATCAACATTATAAGAAGCACCGGCAGAATACTGATCCCCCATTGAAGAAAACCTCTGATTGGCTGCAAATGTGTCTGAATCTTTATTATTTAAAGGAAAATCTACACTGTTTGATCTAGTATGAAGTCTGTTTGACAATGGAAGATCAGTTATGTTTGACTTGTTTCTGGGATTTACTCCTATGTCAAAATCAGTGTAAGAAAAACTAGCCTTGACTGGACCCCTTGCACCAACAACACTTGTGGAGTTAGTAAACTTATTAGTAGAAACAGCATCCAGTGCATCTTGTCTAGGAACAAATGAGCTGGTGTACTTGTTATGTTCCAGGAAAGGAGGGGGGTTAGCAGTGGATGATGATAGTCCCATGTCTGATGGATAGGAAGATGATGAGGGATGAGGATAGGATGGTGGTCTCTGTGAAATCACTGTGCTCTCAGAAGTGAAAGGCTCTAGACTGGCAGTTGCAGATGGTGCATTACCCTTAGCTTGCTGGTAGGGAGCAGAATTGAGAGCAGTTACAGATGTTCCCATATCTGACTGTGATCTGGCTCTTATTGGTTTTGGTGGTAGAGAAGAGGGCAGATATCGACTGGATCCAGCTGCATCTGTAGAAGGCACGCTAGACATACCTTGTCTATCTCCTGGTCTGTATTTACCAGCAGTATCTACATTGGAGGAAAAGCCTGGCAAACTAAGCCTTGATTTGTAGCTGCTGCTTGGAATGTCTTCTGCTGTGGCAAATTTACCAGACTGTGTTGAAGACTTGGACGACATAAAAAGATTGTCAACAGATGGGCTCCGACTAAAACCACTTTGTGACAATGGACGTAGGGAGGTTGGCATGGCTGGTGTAGAGATGTCATCGGAACTTTTCAGTCTGCTTGAAGTTTGAGTGATGGAATTGTAATTGGACGGATAAGACACAGAGCCATAACGGCTTGATAAGTCATTCTGAACACCAAAACGATCATTTTGGGATAAAACGTTCTTCGATGAGGAATACTGGTCTGCTCCGAATTTGTCATTTTCTCCAGAAACAGTATACCTGTCGTTGACTGAGGACTGGTATCCACTGACTTTGTCCCAGTCTGAAGTTTTCAATGAATCTATAGCACTGGGTTTGTAAGTGGAGATGTTGGGGTTTGTGATTGTGGAGTATCCACCAGAAGTGGAGGGCTCCAAAGATGATGTTGGAATGTCGCTGTAGGCAGAAGAACTGCTGGAATATCTTGTGGACGGAATGTCTGACCGCGAAGCACTGCTTCTTGGAATGTAATCGTCAGATGAGGTGTAAAACTTCGATGATGTGTATTTACTGTCTGGAAGGGACCTGACCGGATCGGTTGATTTTGTGTCGGAGAAAAGTGGACCTGACTTGTACGTGTCTTTTGCTCTGAAATCATCCAAATATTCATCATCCACTTTGTAATTGTCTTTTCTGGAACTTGAATAAGTTGTTGGTTGGGTTCCCAAACCGACTTTCTTTTCTGCTCTGTTCAACAGCTTCATACAGTCAGTAAAATCTGGAGTGATGGAAATATCCAAATCGTCCAACTCAGACTGAATGGCTTCCGTATCATCCAGTACCTGATCATAGCTATCACCTTTTCTGTATTTGACTGGATAGTCCAGGTCAAAACTTTCATTCCTCTTCGAAGAGTCCGTCTCATACTTTCCAGACGAATACTTGTAGTTGTGGTTGTCGTCCTTGGTTCCTTTGGAATCATGGGAGTACTTGGACAGGTAAAAGTCATCTTCATCTTCCAGTCTTGTAGATTTCACTTTTCTATTTTCAAGGTAACTGTCATCAAGAGAGTTTGGTTTTGAAAGACTAAAGCTGTCATCCCCATTGGACAAGCTGCCCTTCTTGCCATTCTTTAGTACACCTTTAATCGGAGACGGCGATCTCCCATTAGAGCTGTTCCGATTTCCTTTTAATGGACTCGGCATCTCCAAATCGAAAGACACAGTTTCATTTCTTGGTAGATCAAAGGTAACTCTTTTAGTGTTTTTTCCAGCACCATTTTTGTCATTTGTTTTATAATCATGCACATCTGAGGTGCTATAAAACTCACCATTTAGGTAATCTCTCTGACTAGATTTATACTCTCCCTCATCTGAGAACAGTTGCCGCTTGGAAGGTAGATTGATATCCAAACCATGCTGTGAGGACAGTGGATCGTCAATGGAACGTTTGATGGATAGAGACGAGGACTTCAGGGACGGATCATCCAGACTGTGTTTGCTGGACAGTAAGGAAATCCGGGACTGGGAGGAGTAATCTGACTTTGGTTTACTTCTGTAGCTGTCCAACTCCTCATTCAGTTCCTCGATCAGTTTGTCACTCTTCTCCAGTGCCTTGTTTAACTGATTGACTTCTTTCTCATAAGTTTGGATCTTGGTTTCAAGTGTTGCAACAGTGTATCTGCCATATNATTTAGCTGATTGACTTCTTTCTCATAAGTCTGGATCTTGGCTTCAAGTGTTGCAACAGTGTATCTGCCATATCTGTAAATAAAGCCATGACCCTGTAGTAAAACTCAAATCTTATTTTCTTGTTCTTAAACCTAAGAAAAAAGGTCTTTTCAATTCAAACAAAACTTTCCTACCTGCAATTTTTATTATCTTTGATTTATAATAATTTTATTCACAAAAANCCTGTAGTAAAACTCAAAATTTTATTTTCTTGTTCTTAAACCCCATGAAAAAAGACCTTTTCAATTCAAACAAGACTTTCCTACCAGCAATTTTTATTATCTTTGACATAAAGGCCAGCTTTTATTCAATACTTGTATGCCCAGTTTGTACATTTTCTCCAGAAACAGATTACCTGTCGTGACTGAGGACTGGTATCCACTGACTTGTCCCATCTGAAGTTTTCAATGAATCTATAGCACACTGGGTTGTAAGTGGAGATGTTGGGGTTTGTGATTGTGGAGTATCCACCAGAAAGTGGAGGGCTCCAAAGATGATGTTGGATGTCGCGTAGGCAGAAGAACTGCTGGAAATATCTTGTGGACGGAATGTCTGACCGCGAAGCACTGCTTCTTGGAATGTAATCGTCAGATAGTGTAAACTTCGATGATGTGTATTTACTGTCTGGAAGGGACCTGACCGGATCGGTTGATTTTGTGTCGAGAAAAGTGACCTGACTGTACGTGTCTTTTGCTCTGAAATCACCAAATATTCATCATCCACTTTGTAATTGTCTTTTTCTGGAACTTAAATAAGTTGTTGGTTGGGTTCCCAAACCGACTTTCTTTTCTGCTCTGTTCAACACGCTTCATACAGTCAGTAAATCTGGAGTGATGGAAATATCCAAATCGTCCAACTCAGACTGAATGGCTTCCGTATCATCCAGTACCTGATCATAGCTATTCACCTTTTCTTATTTGACTGGATAGTCCAGGTCAAAACTTTCATTCCTCTCCGAAGAGTCCGTCTCATACTTCCCACGAATATACTTGTAGTTGTGGTTGTCGTCCTTGGTTCCTTTGGAATCATGGGAGTACTTGGACAGGTAAAAGTCATTCTTCATCTTCCAGTCTTGTAGATTTCACTTTTCTATTTTCAAGGTAACTGTCATCAAGAGAGTTTTGGTTTGAAAGACTAAAGCTGTCATCCCCATCTGGACAAGCTGCCCTTCTTGCCATTCTTTTAGTACACCTTTAATCGGAGACGGCGATCTCCCATTAGAGCTGTTCCGATTTCCTTTTAATGGACTCGGCATCTCCAAATCGAAAGACACAGTTTCATTTCTTGGTAGATCAAAGGTAACTCTTTTAGTGTTTTTTCCAGCACCATTTGTCATTTGTTTTATAATCATGCACATCTGAGTCGCTATAAAACTCACCATTTAGGTAATCTCTCTGACTAGATTTATACTCTCCCTCATCTGAGAACAGTTGCCGCTTGGAAGGTAGATTTGATATCCAAACCATGCTGGAGGACGTGGCATCGCTAGAACGTTTGATGGATAGAGAGAGGACTTCAGGACGCGAGATCATCCAGACTGTGTTTGCTGGACAGTAAAGGAAATCCGGGACTGGGAGGAGTAATCTGACTTTGTTACTTCTGTAGCTGTCCAACTCCTCATTCAGTTCCTCGATCAGTTTGTCACTCTTCTTCCAGTGCCTTGTATTAACTGATTGACTTCTTTCTCATAAGTCTGGATCTTGGTTTCAAGTGTTGCAAACAGTGTATCTGCCCATATCTGTAAATAAAGCCGATCCTGTAGTAAAACTCAAAATCTTATTTTCTTGTTCTTAAACCCCCATGATAAATAAGACTTTTCAATATTCAAACAAGAATTCCTAACCCAATTTTTATTATCTTTTGCACATAAAGGCCAGCTTCTTATATTCAATACTTGTATCAAATATCACAACTTCAAACTTTCCTTTTATAAACACTGACTGCTGAAGAAAACTAATATATTTAGTTGATAATGAAATACAAAGACTTTCGTG
>CAJDSM010044296.1:0-15422 GCA_903981925.1 Ostrea lurida
CGTTTACCCTGATCGAACAGCTATGGTGTACGGGGGTGTCACTGGTCAACAGGGAGTTTACTCTTTCCTAGGCACCTGATCCCCCTCTGGTGTGTCAGGGTTCCGTTGACTTGCGCCAACTCTTGATTTTGTAAGTCTATTTAAGACTTTATCGAGATTGATTGCACCTGTTCGGTTATCTTTGGCCTTTACAATTCAAGCACAATAAATGAACAAAAGTATTTGCAACATATACGTATGAGGACTTTTTAAAGCGAGGTTCAACTACTAACAAAGTTTTTGATTGGTGCAGGGTTTAACGATTCGTTTAAATGTCATTCATTTTCGCAAATTCACGGTCGTATAATGACCTTGTTTGCGTATTACACTTATTCACTAAGTCATTGTTGACTGATTTGTTTCCCTACTCCTTTGTTATACTGTCATTTTCCTACCAATTTTAACTACGGGTAGTTCGTTTACTTTATTCAACTAAGGGCTGCACGGTTGGGTGTGACACGGTCAGCAGGAGGATGCAGTACTCTCCATGGCACTGATCTCTCCTTTTGCTTGTTGCGCGGAGGTCAGTGTTGTCCCTACACCATTTTGTATATGTTATTTGGATTGTGATTACGTTTGACATCAGATGTCAACTTCGCCGTTTTTGTATTAACCTCTGACCAGAATATACAATAAAACAAGTACTTAGAAATTTATACATAAGGAAATGTCATATGTCAAAATAAATAATGAATATAAGGACCCTCTAACAGTAATAGCAAAATAGACACTGGAGAAAATGAATCACAAATTAAGTGTTTAATATTTATTATCTAAGTAGTTTGAATATGATTGGAACAGAACCCTTTACCTCCAGGAAAAATGTTCAAAGATTTGAGAAGTATTGATGAAAAGAAATCACGCATGTGGTCACTTGGATAAAACAAACACTTGCAAATCAAGAGTTCTGGTTAGCTTAGCCTTTTTCCAACTGATATGTACGAATGCTTGAAAACTGAATTTAAGAATTTGGTAATATTAAAAATATTACTGTTATATTTCAGTTTAGATTAAGAGGCAGATAACTCTAATTGCTTAAATGAATAGCTCTATATGTGGTGCAGTGTTGAGAGGGTTCTTAAAGGTAGGAAAACACATCTCAAAGCATTGTAAATCCGAATTAGTGAAAAATTATTGGCGAAAATATAAAGTCAAACTACAATGCTCTATGAGGAGATCTTGATGTCAAGATATGGAGTACTCCGGCCTATTCCTACTAACTATAAAGAATTATGCCAATGTAAATTGACATACAAATACAAGATAGGGAAAACACAATTAGATAATTAAGGTGGAGGAGTGGGTGGAGGAATTCAAAACCTGTCGTTAATGAACAAACCAACGATGGACGCAATCGATGTTGCACACGCGCATTACCTTATAAAGGCGCCAAATATGAAGTCAATAAAGTAAAGTATGCTAGTAAAAGTAAAACTGGATACTAATAGGCAACCCTCAGTATCAATAAATATTTATGGTCATAAAGATCTTATGGATACTTGATGGGGCGGTGCCTGTTTGACACAAGCTTAAACACATATCTAGGAAATAAATGTATAATTATTATGCGAATAAATGACAAAAATATTATTGCAACATACACGATGACTAGATATACATAAAAACAAGTATTAACAAATTATAATCAGTAAGGGATTATGTATATGTCTAACAGTGCATACTGAAAATAATTGGGACCCTTTATACACAAAGAAATTTTTTTTAGACACTGAATGAATAAGTAAATCTCATCTCAAAGCATTGTTAACATATCAAATTAGTGAAAATGATTGGGCAAGAGTATAGTAAGGTCAAAATACATGCTTATGATGGAGATTTGATATCTGACTACATTGAACTCCTGTAGTGGTTAATATATGATGTTATGACTGAATCCTTCTTTAAACATTAATGCTGATATTCACATAAATCCACACAGAGGCATTTTTCGTGATTCGCCATGAACAAAATAATTCGCTAGCAATTCCACGTCCTTGGTGCAATGACAGATATAGAACATTTACTAAAGTTTTTGTCCTGTCACCATTTGATACGTTACTTTCAAAATCTTTAGGTCTCCAATGGAATCCATCTTTGAGCTCGAGGTGGGGAAGGAAACTGTAATTTTATAAAAAAAAAAAAAAAAAAAAAAGTAAAACTTTAGGTACACATCAATATTACGAAATATTTAGAAAATTGGGTATATTTATGTTATCACACATTAGTCATGATCCATAAAGAATTTTATAAACTCAACATAATTTTTCCCAATTATGAATTGTCGGAAGTATTCCGTTCGTCATATTTGGAGATAATTGACACTTACGCTGATGAGAGGCAGGTTTTCAATAGCTTGAAACAGGTCTCTGGTCTATATTCTTTACCTGATTTGCGGACAGCAGCCCTTTGAATTGCGGTGGGTTTTACAATTGTTTTTTAAATAAGAAAAGTTCATGGAATTAAAATGGTTTCTATACTTTGAAAATATATATATATAACGGGGCACGCACATGTCTACTACGTTTGGAAAAGTATTTTTCCTCTCGTTCATGGAAATTAAATAAAATATATTGAGTACGGGTAGGAGATGAATATTTTGAATTGTGTACGAATTTAATGGGTCGGTCGGCACATCTCAGAAAACGCCAATCTCAATGGAACGTTCAATAGTGACATGACTTTTATAATTCTGAAGTGGTATTAAGTACTGAACCATCGCTCAATATAACAATTACTCTGCACCTTGTGATTCCACATAGAAGCAGCATTGTGCGTTATGAATACTAACGCTAGTAGAAACATTTTATAATTTAGTTGTAGCATTGCTGCGATACATGGTACTTATCAATAATATTTTCTGAGAATTTCACATTAATGAATATCTTCACAGTAGCACTTGCGTGAGAAAACATGCGATTTGCATGTCTCTCCCTTCCTTTTTTACTGCTTTCCAACAGTTCTATTTTTTCTTCAATTTGATGATTAATTGTAATTAGAAATGAAACAATTACCAATGGAACTATGATTAGTTCACAATTTTTAATTGTAGGCCATTGTCTATTTCGTTCCATTTTTTTTAAATACCTGTATCCTTTTGCCGTTAAAAGTAGCATATATCTGTAATCTTTAAACGAATAAATTAATCTTTCGATTTTTTTCTATTATACATCTAATAACGTTTGTGCTTTCGTACGTAATCTCAAACTGGATAGCAAGAAGTCTACAACGAACAAAAACACTTGTTTTTCTAATTATTTATGATATTATACAAACCTAAATAAACACAACAAAGTCGCCTGAGATGTACGTATGCGCAGTAAGCGTATTGTTGTTTTGCGATGTATACACCATTACTACTTTTCTCTTGTGAACCAATAAGTATATGTATTTTAACAACATATCATAAAGTATGCATGTGATATATAATCATATATTTTGCATTTACAGTTCAGAAATGCGTCCGAATAAGCTATTTTACTAAAACATTTCAAGCGTGATTTTGCATTCTACTTCCATATAAGGAGATCGGTGTTATGACGTTCATCCCCTTTCCCTCTAGATCAGACACGTTGTCTTTTGAGGCTTATTTCTCGCTTGTTGTTTGACAATTTCTGGCCGGACAATTTCGTGGTTCACATTTCTTAAATTAACCGTTTTACAGAATTATTGTAATAATGACCTTTATGTAATATTGGTGATGATGTTTTCTTTCTAGAGTGCAACTAGGTGTTTTTGGGGGTGAATTTGGCGCCAAGATTTGATTGTGTTTTGAGTCAACCCCTTTATGGACTGATCTGTAACAGCCAATCGGGGTGCAGTTGCAGTACGTGAATTTTGAGTATTTACGTCACACTTTCTGTGTAAACAGTTTTCGGTGGTTTGCATACTCAAAAAGGAGGTCACAATTTTTACTGTAGTTGGAATTTTTTCCACAATAGCATTTGTTTTCAGTACTGTAGTCAGTTTGGACCTCCCTTTTGTTTTATTTCATTCCATATTGTCAATTAATAAATGACAATATTTCACACAAATCGTGTTATGATTTATCATTTTTTTGTACGTATAACGGCTAACCAGATCACTAATATTACATAAATATATTTAATGTACTTATAGAAATCACAGTGTAATAAATTCAAAAGATACAGATTATGCTACTTTAAAGATATTTTGGAAATTATTTGCACCCGTAAAATTGACCTGAACACTAAGCGTATAGGCCACACCTACCATTTCATATAAACCATTCACCATCATTCACAAAGCGTGCACGCCTCGCTTACCGTTTCAAAGCGTATCGTTTCGTGCAAACTGTTTCGTTCCTTGCAAAGCGTTCAGCGTTTCGTGCACAACGTTCACTATTCCAGAATCGTTTCGTTTCGTTCCGTGCAAGTGGGGTAATAGCATGCTTTAGGGTCTGTATGTTCATAAGATCCTTTGTTACTACACTTATTTTTTTATTCAAAATAATATCTACTCTGATTTGATCACCGTAGAAGAATTACAGCATTCCTTTGTTATAATTGAATTACCTGTGAAATCTTAGAACCATTCCGTTGGCAAGGTATTTCTTTACCAATCAACGTCATTTCAAATGGTGATGCTTTGATTCTAAGCCAAGCTGTATGAACTCTCGTCCAAAACAATGGGGGATAATCTCCATTAACAGGTAAATCCACGCACGTGTTGTTATTCCCGTCCAATAAGTTATGGAACTGTTTTAACAATGTGTTGTTTCTATCGTTTAAAATCTCGGGTAGCGTCATATCAATCTTATATTCTGACGTCACATTTGCACTGGCAACAAATACAACATAAGTGTCTGCAAAATTCATCTTTTCTGGAACAATATTGACTTCAAAATCAAGACTTATCGAACCAGTAATAATTCCAGTATTATAATTTATATATTTCAAATGAATCATGGCCAAGTTTTGAACCAATGAATTGTCTGTGTTGTTATAAATGGCATTCAGATCATTACAGGTCATGTTCATGTCAATGGTGCCAAAGGAAACATTCGTAACAGTTACTGCTGGTCCACTTTCTCTCAATAGGTTTCCTGTCCAAAGTTTGATGTTTAAAATCTCTGCCATGTTTGATGGCGTTTCGATGATTAGTTTTAGGGGTATATTGCTAAAGGATACGATCGTTCTATTCACAAGGTCATCATCAATAGAAATCCTGACCAATAAAGGTACCTGTAATTAGAATATTATAGACATAATTACTTAATGATATTATATAATCAAACTAGAAAATGTCTCATTTTGTGTGTGAGATAAAAAATATCACATGTAGATTATTATCTCTGTTCTTTCTCAGTACCATTCATCTAGAACACTACTAGAATATATAATGTGATGAATTCCCCAATTGACTGCACTTTCAATTTTGAAATAACAAGAGAAATGATACTGTCAAAATTTCGTGGCTCTTTGGATTATGTAAGCAAAATTTGATAAAATATAATGTTTTTTCTCTCTTTATAAAGGCAGCGCTCTTTACAGCGGCATTCCATATACCGGCAAATTCGCCTAACGGAAGACTTTTGTTGGTAACAAATCTGCACACTATTTAATTCCCTTGATATATCAGCATATTCACACCTCGGCACCGGCAGAACTTATCGGTAACAAATGTGTGTTTTGACACTACATGTATATGAAATCCGATATAAAGGCAGCTTATTCGCTATCGGCAATATTTCTACACTTATGATTTTAGAAATAAAGGGAATGGGGGACATGGGTATATTTGTACCGTATTGAAAATAAACGCACACGTGAATGTTTGCATATTGTGCTGATGATTAAACAAAGGCGAATAACTTGCACCGGTAAATTAGCTATAGGCATGTTGTTCCATCGGCACATTCGTTATAACGGCAAAATGATCGGGAACGAACGTGGCCGTTGTAACGAGAGCTGGCTGTATATGTACATGTGACATTGGATATCTATTTAGAGACCAATGAATGAGCTATCAATACGACTACAGTCGGGTCTTAATATGTCTCATGTAATGATAGTTAATTCTCGTCTGTGTAAAATGCCGTATTTTAGTAATTATTCTTCTCCAATGGATTGTTTTGGATGATATTTGTGTTGATGTAAATTCATGGAATAGAGCTTATTTCTATTTGTGATTAGAATTAGTAGATCGTTTTTGATATTCAAGGATTTATTCCAAACATTTCCCCGTTATTAGAAATTAATGCAATCGCTCGGTCAGTGATAACCAAATTAAATGTCCCCCAGTGTGTTTTTGAGTTAATTACAATTGGTTTTGGAATGATTACATAAACATGGTTAAAGAAAGATCTTATCTCACTGCCCGGATATCACTCCCATTGTGTCACTCTTTTGCAGACAGGGTTGATTGGTTGATTATTCTTTAACGTTTTCACTCATATGATGATGTCACCATTATCGGTATTGGGATCTTTATTGTGCCACACCTGCTGTGACAGAAGGTCTCGGTTTTTTGCGGTCTCATCTGAAGGACCGGCCCATTTAATCGATTCTTACGACACGTAAGGGAATGCTGGAAACCTATTCTAACACGGAACCCCACAGGTTTCTACCTACATGTTTACAATAAAAGTAACACATAACGTATCATGGCAATTTTCTACATAATTTCAATTCCAGTAAACTCACTGGCAACGGCTGTGTATACAAAAAAATGATTAAAACTTAGACAACGTAAGTAGCTACAGATAATGTAAGCGATTTCCGAGTAATAAATGAGTTGTCGCCAAGGTTGGAAGAGTAAACGCAAATATAACGAACAGTGATCAATCTAGTAAGTCCCAATTATAATACAAAATCAAGATTTGAGCAAACACGGACCCCTGGATACATCAGGGGTGGGATCAGGTGTCTAGGAGGAGTAACTATCCTCTGTCGATCGGTCACAACTGCCATGAGCCCAATGTCTTTATCAGGTAAACAGTCAAATCAATATATGTAAAACGGCTTAACAATTGCTATAAAACACATCAGACATTATTTGACCCATTAGCAGGCCGTGGGAAATTAAGTCGTTTTAATGACAATTTGCTAAGAGCTGTCTTTAAACGTGATTGGCGAAACCCCTGTTTGTAATTAGCCTGTCTTGAATCAAAATCTGATCATACGCAGATCAAACTCTTGCATATCGAATAAGTTGAGAGACATTACACACAATATGGAGTTAATACTGGAATATTGCTACATAAATATTGGAAGTTGACGATGGAGAAGCTGAAATCGTCCCGTTTATTATAAGGTTAATGTCTATGTTAAAAATATCCAAATATGAAGCAGACATTAAAAACTCTGTGGTGTCTTTAATTTCTAGTTTGCTTGGTTATATTGAATCGACATACAGATACGACCACATCTAGTCCCTTTTAAAACGGTTGTAGAGCAGTTCTAATGACCGCTCTAATATAAGTTAACTTAATTGCAATAGTCAAATTAGAAATTCATATCAAATTAAGGATTTCTCCTCAGGCATAGCTCTGAATCTTTGAAGTATTGGCTCCATTTGGCACTACATCGTTCACTTTTATATGTTTTATTTTCATGTTTCGTTTTCCCACATTTCGGTTTGAGCAATCACTGAAAAGACATAACTTTGTCATTACTCTGAAACCCCCGGTGAAGAGCAATGTTCAGGTAGGCGATGTGGCCCAATGGGCCTCTGTTAGAATACACATAATTATTCTCTGTTTTGCTACAAATCTACTCATGGAAAAAACCACCTTAGCTTGCTAACTATTTATCATTGCAATTTCTTGTTTAAAACTGTAAACACCTAAGCGAGTACATGTAATTGCATTTATGTAAATGTGTGCCGCCCGATACTGCGCGTGCCACGTTGTTTTTTAAATTCAGTAACAATTATTATTCACATTAAAACATACATTAGATGAAATGCGGTAAAGAATTAAAACCTAAATAAAAAAGAGAAGACAGGAAATCCCTGAACGCCCTCATTTTATCTCCAATGATTTTGTTTCAGTCTTTAATTTGCGCATTCAACTTCAGTTAAAAACGGAAAAATCAAAAACGAACCATTAAAGTTTCATTATATTGCACAATATTGAATTTTATCAAAGAAAGATCATTCCTTTCCTCCGGTTTTTTTCCTCTTCAAAATTTTCTCTAATCGAAAGTCGTCCCCCCCCTCCCACATTACTCCCTTCTTATTCAGAGACAACTAGGGATCGGCAATTTGGTTCGGCAACTAGGATCATATTAATGGATTGAATCAGAAAAGTTTGCAATTTATAATTCGCCTCGCCTTCTATGGAATTGAACAACCCGCATATTTTCTGTAGACAAGTCAGTAACAAACCTATATAGTGGTTTTGTTTTGTCGAGGACCAATATGTAGCAACAGCACAGTATGACGACAAAGTTCAGTTTCAATACTAAAAAAGACGTAAACGTCCGCCATTGTTGCCCCGTCTAATTTTTGCTACTCGCCGTCTAAAGAAATTTAAGAACGGCAGTCACGTGACGCGAGTCCACCAATGACAGAGCGACATTCTATGTCCAAGGCAAAACAAATGGGACGGTAGCATTCTGGGAATCGGCACATTAGAGCATTTGTCCGTGAATGTACCCATACATTCGGTCATTTAAATAATTTTTATAAATGAAGGGCAAAATTAATACGGAAGCCGGTAGGTGCCAGGGTAAGAATTAAATTTAATGTGGGCGGCCGCCACTTAACTTAACCGGCCACCGCCCACTTTATTTCGGTGACGACCGCCAATTAATTATGTGGCAGCGCCACTTAATTTATATGGCCGGCCGCCAGTTATTCTCTCTCTCTCGTCTCTCTCTCTCTTCTCCCTTCTCTCTCTTCTCTCTCTCTCTCTCTCTCTCTCTCTCTCCTTCTCTCCTCTCATCTTCTCTCTCTCTTCTCTCTCTCTCTCTGGTGGGGTGTGTATGTTAAATAGGAGAGGGCAGTAAATGTTGCCGTTGCTCTCTTCATGCAACAGTAAAACATTATTTAATTCATAATAAAGATCTGGAATTAAAATGTTTACTAGTATTTGTTAACATGTATCGATATGGTATGTATAAAAATAGCTGAAAACGGAACTTTGATACGACCCAATAAATCCAGCGTCCCAAGTCAACAGCTCGAAGTCACTGTACTACGTTAGAAATGTCTTATGCCAAACGTTCCATGTACAAGTCATTTAGGCTACATTGCGTTTAATTATTACACTGAATATAAGTTATTGTCACATTTAAAATATATATATTTGGCGGACCCCCCCCCCCTATCTTTTTGGTGATTTAATGAAAAACAGCCGTGAATGAACATGTTAACAAACGGGCAATCACCCCCCCCCTCAATTTGAAATATAGAGGAAAGGATTAACGGAAAATTTTCTGTTAGTCGGCAATTTTAGAAGACGGTTCTTAAACTCTTTAAAGCAATGCCATTCGTGTCTCCGAACGATTTTTACATTTTTGGAAAAATAACATATTTTTTATTGAAGATAGCGTTTACGGGCTTGCACAACTATCATTTTGGGAGAGAGAGAGAGAGAGAAAGAGAGAGAGAGAGAGGAGCAGCGAGAGAGAGAGAAGAGAGAGAGAGAGAGAGCGAGAGAGAGAGAGAGAGGAGAGAGAGAATAACTGGCGGCCGCTCAAATAAATTAAAGTGGCGGCCACCACATAATAAGTAGCGGGCCGCCGTTAAGTTAAGTGGCGGCCGCCACGTTATTTATCTGCGGCCGCCAGTTATTTATATGGCGGCCGCACAATAAATATTTGTCCATACTGCAAATTAAGATTCCTAGGAATTTGATTGGTGTCGTTAGCCGTATATGAAGACTATATTCCCTGCCTGAGACAGGTATATAGATCACGTGATCTTACTGTGACGAATACGTTGGGATGCTCGCGATTTTTGGGACTCGCTTTGAACAATTCTTATGTAGTCGTGAAGCATCACTGTTTGTAAAGCATGTATATAATGGCAAGATGAACCAGTTTGTCAACAGTGCAAATGACAACACAGAGATAGCAAGATATCACCTCTGATAACAAAACAAACGTAAAAGTTCATGACGTATGAATTTTACTTTTCTACGCAACGTATACATAACACTTCCGATCATTTGTCTGTGACGTGGGTAATTTACCTGTTTACTACAAAGTTCAGATAGGTTAAATCAGTGACGTTACATCGTCACAGCTCAGATATTTGTAATGAGAACAGATAGGAGAGACCATGTGCAACTTTTATTATATTGATTTGAAGTATGACAAATTGTTAATGTACAGCTCCAGGCAGGTAATATGGGCTGATTAAAAGTTGTCTGTGTTCATATTTCTCGCTTCGGCTCGGGAAATAGATGAAACCACAGAACAACTTTTAATCAGCCGATATTACCTGCTGAGCTGTAATAACATATAATAAATTCTTATACCCGGACCTACCGGCTTCAGTAGCAATTAAAGATTTTAGCAATATCTTTTTTTTTTAACACTTAGTAGTTGAATTGAATTAGACAAAGCTTGTTGATGGGAAACGTGTAATGTATTGATAGTAACATTGTAACATTTCTCATTTCTCATTGCCTTACTTTTTGCAAACATATGGCTAGATTGGACTACATATCAACTTGTAATGGTTATACTCATTGATAAAACTAATAAATAATTTGAAAATGAAATTACTTGTAAATACTAAGCTAAAACAAAAGTATGCAGACGGGGTGGGCGGGGGGGGTGTGTATGGACGAATTAAACATAGCTACATGTAAAACATTTTTAAATACGTAATACAGTGTATTAAGAACAATGTTTAAAAAGATAAATTTGGTTACAAACTGAGTAATGCATCCGATCGGTTACGCACCGAATTTCAAAATAAATTCAAGAGGCAAACTACGAAAGCCGGCTGGCTCATTTTTTTGAAAAGAACAAAAAAAGTTACTCCTTGTAACGAGTTTAGTAATCTCTCATAACGAGTTTAGTTACATGTATCGTCGTTATAACGAGTTAATATTCGTATAACGAGATATGTAACGACACTCAGTAATACGAGATAAATGAGATACTAACTCGTTTATAACGAGTTATTTTTTCTTTTATTTCGTCAAAAATGAGCCCAGGCCGGCTTTGTAAGCAAACCAATTAGACGAAATATAAACCATAAAAGCTCTTTACAAAGAGATACTATCTCGTTATAAGAGATAAGTAACTCGTTATAACGAAGTTAATTTTTTTTTTATTTCGTCCAAAAATGAGCCCAGTCGGCTTTTCGTAGCATAACAATTAGAGAAAATAAACCATAAAAGCTCTTTATAACGAAATCACTAACTCGTTATATATAATGGTAGCTAATCGTTATAAAAGAGTTATTTTTTTATTTCGTCCAAAAATGAGCCCAGCCGGCCTTTTGTAGCTAACAATTAGAGAAAATAAACCATAAAGCTTTTACAAAGAGAACTATCTCGTTATAATAATTAGTAACTCGTTATAACGAGTTAATTTTTAATTTCGTCCAAAAATGAGCCAGTCCCGGCTTCGTAGCTCAACAATTAGAGAAAATAAACCATGTAAAGCTCTTTACAAAGAGATCACTATCTCGTTTAATGGAAATCTATCGTTATTTAACGAGTTAATTTTTTTTATTTCGTCCAAAAATGAGCCCAGCCGGCTTTCGTAGGCAAACAATTTCATAGAGAAAATAAAACCACAAACAGTTCTACGATATGTATCACCTCATAACTATTGCGCGCTTCTTTCCGTCGTAACGGCTTGTAAAAACTATATACTAGTACTTTGGATGTTATAATATTAATGTGAAATGCGAATTGTACAATTTATGCAAGTTTGATCCCGCCTTCAATCTCGTAATCAAGATTATGACGTATTTCTTGTCAAATCTGATTGACCGTCATAAATTGGTAGTACATGTATTGTCACATAGTAAATATCATAGCAAATAAAATGTAACCGACAACTAGATATTTTCAGAATTTTCAAATGCAAAGTTCCTCACGTGTATGAATAAAGAAAAGAGCAATTTATCTATCCTTTGCAGAATTTCTTCTGGCACTGGCACTGACTGGGAAATGTTCAACATGATTCGGTACCCCCCCCCTCCGGTATTTGCTAGGAATATTCCGATATTCTTAGAATGAGGACAAAACATACTCACACTCTCTACAATAATATTTACTTGTACAAATACTAATATCTCATTTGTTTTAACATGAAAAGTGGTTTGTGAAAAATTGTATTATATAAAATTGGGTGATAGTTTATGGGATCTCCCACAACCATATATATGCTACTATATTCACTGTGGACGATGCCACAACGTAATGACCCACAACGTATCTATAGCATTTAAATCAAAGGTATGAAATATTTTATTATATATCTATATTTTGGGATCTACATCCTAAATCTATTCCCGAAAATGTTATCTTTTGTTATGAGACCTTTGGAAATACAAGGCTTCCCATAATCCTTGTTTTTGGATAGCGAACCACACCAAACCATGCCAAGTATTATATATATATATAGTATCAAAAGTAAAATATAACAGGCAACACGGATGTAAAACGTTAGCGCTTTCATTTAATATCTTCAGACTAACGTTTTACATCGTGTTGCTTTTATTTTATTTTGATATGTAATCCGGATAATTTTTACTGTTTGGATATATATGTAAAGGCAAAGATAACGAACAGTGAATCAATCTCGTAAGTCTAAATAGAATAAAAAACAAGAGTTGGGCAATCATGACCCCTGGACACAACCAGAGGTGGGATTAGGTGCCTAGGAGGAGTCAAGCATCCCCTGCTGACCGGTCCACACCGCAGTGGGGGGGAAAAGCCCCGGGGCCCCATAGTCCTGTCAGGTAAACGGAACAATCCGTAGTCAAATCGTGGAAAACGGCTTAACAATGCTTATATATATATATATATATATTAATATATATATATAATATAATATATATATATATATATATATATAATATATATATTACCTGCCAGGTCCCCAAACAAAAGAATTATCCATTGATATAATCTGCCTCATATTTGGATATTTTACTTCATATTGACTCTACAATGGAGAATGACAGGTACATTATATGATAAGCGGATGACTTTACATTTTGCAACCATCATCTTTTCTTTTCTATGTAGAAATATTCCACTATACCTGCGTAATGGTGTGTAATAATTGATCAAGTTAATCGATACACAAGAGCATGATATGGTGTATGGGACGTTTAAAGCGAGACCAACTACTACCAAAAACGGTGATTTTGCAGGGTTTTCAACAAATTTTGTTTCATTTTGCAAATATACGGTCATTATAATGACCCCTTTGGTTTTTTTGGCGCGGGGATTTTACAAATTATGACTAGTTCATATGTTGACTGAATTTGCTTCAATACCTTTGTTAATCATTGTCGTATTAGATTTGACTGACGGGTAATCTCGTTCCTCTTTATTCGACTGAGGGTTTCACGGTGGGTGTGACCGTCAGTAAGAATACTTACTCCTCCACGCACTTTAGCGACGTTTATGGAACCCAGGAAGTTGACAAAGGCGTATAGAACAGTACCTACACGCACTACAAGGCCAAATGCGTCACAGTAAAAAATGAGTATGACATACAGTTTGTATAGTTGTTTTGGTGGGGGAAATGACAATGTATTATGTACAATTTTAATTGCCATGGCATAAGGGCTGCGGACAAACATTTTTGAGAAATATTTGGCGTACATTTTTATAAACCCTTCGTTTGCTTGAAAAGGGGTTTAGGATGGGTTTTTGTACTAGAATAAATTTGTAATTACCCTAGGTAGTAAAAAAGGTGCAATTTGAGATATAACTTTCCATATAATATATATATTTTCTAACTATATTCTTTCAAGAATAGACATTTTTTGGGTCTCCCTAACAGAAAAAACCGTGTAAAGTGGAATTTGTTTTCCAAAAGTTGCGTTGGAATACAAATTGAATTTAAATAATTCCTTGACCTGTTCTATGCAACTTTAGTGTTATCATCAAACTAGTGGTCCTATATTGAGCTGGTCAGCATGACCCAAGCACGTGAGATTAAATTTTATGTACCATGCGATTGTCTTGTCTCCGCATGTTGAACATTACTTACAAATAAATGTGTCAGTTGTGTTCGAATTTTTTAATTTTCCAACCAAACATGTGCATTTGACACAACGTTGATTTTATCGCACTTTTTAATGCAGCGCTTTGCCTTAATAACGTACGTGATTCTGCCTTCCTTTTGTTGGAGTCCGTGTTTGCTCTAACACTCAGACTTTTGTATGGATTATTTTTTGGGGGGGGGGTACAATTACGCTTAAACAATGTAAGTTCACGAATTTATATACAAAGCACTAAAATTGGAACTTACTTCGCCAAACAAATTTTGAATGTCAAATTTACGGGGACGGCCAATCCCTTCTTCGGGGCAAAAGATCCTTAGCAGAGCAAATTAGACCACGTCTTATTTCCCCATAAGACTGATCCACAATGATAGACTTAAAAGTTCTTAATAAATCTCAGTTGAACCAAGTTAAATAATAATGGTAATGGAAAAAGCCAATTAAAAAAATCTAGAAATCTAAGTGTTCGTGTAATTGGTTAGTGCCTTTGTATATAAATAAATATATAAATACATCTCACCATTCCCTTTTTTGACGTTTTAATTCCGGCTCTTTATGCGGCAAATTTTTTCCCATTTTTTTAAGGTGTTTTTTTTTTGTGGACCTTCCTTTTCCTTTATTATTATCTGGAAGCTACATTGAAATAGACACAATAAAATACAAACATCTACAATAATCATAATTTAAAATGACTACTGATATTAGGCAAAGCATCATCTTTCTCCATGTAAGTCAGATCCAACGTCCATTTTAGGTTTTGTCCAGTTCATTGGAATAACATGCAATAATGAGACCAAACCAGCTATCCCTGCTTCTTTAAGCTTAAAGTGTATTGTTTTATCGTCATGTATAATGATCGTTTGTATTAAATCTTTCGTTAGTCATTAATCATGCACTAATTTAAGATCAAATTTAATCTTTGTAAATTATAAAGAATCTGATTATGAAGTTGTAAGGGGGGGTTTGCCTTTTTAATTCGTTGAATAAATATTTTGGTAAATCTGTTAACATAAAAACACGCTGAGATTACCAGGGTGTTAAAAAATACCATATCTGTGTCTTTCGTGCAAAACTACAATTTTTGGGAAAATTACGGATGAGTTTATATTTTATTATTATTTATGTTTCTTATTTTCCTCGATTAATTAAATAATTCCATCTCTTATATTTTTCAAACAGACGAGTCCGCTATATTCCTCCTTCCACAATGCTTG
>CAJDSM010044299.1:2776-13893 GCA_903981925.1 Ostrea lurida
ACAATGGGATACCAGCAACAATGGGATACAAGCCACAATGGGATACCAGCCATAACGGGATACCGGTCACAATGGAAATGAAATGTAGTTTAAGCTTTTACTTACCAGTGGTGAACATTCACGAAATAAGAGTGTCAAATTGCTCTGCAAGGAAATCGTTTTCAAAATGCTGATAGCGTTTGATTTTTTTCCCGCCTGGTTGTGGTGATATGGTGATATATATTAACGGACAATTCCACTTCCTGTAAACCGATGTTTCTCTGTAAACCTGCTGATTTTGTAACTTACAATGTTAACTAATTTTATAGTACATTTTGTATGTTAGTAACTTTCTATCCGTGCAAGTGAGTACAATGTATAAAATACTTCAGGTATATTCAATACACATGCTGCCTGTACTCTTGACTGCAAATTTCATATATCACAAACGATGTTTAGATGTTCATTTCGTTTTCGCAACACGGGTTTTTCCCCTTCTTTAGCTCTGTTTTATTCACAGGTTGTGTACACATTTGCAGATACGAGACGAATAAGAAAATATCTAAGCTCAATGTTATACACCTAACATGTATTTTTTTTTTTTAATTTCTTTACAACTATGAATGCATAAATTCATGTAGATGCTCTTCTGTGAGTTTGTGAAAAGAATTAGAGCAATAATTATGCTGTATAAACTGCTTTTTAAGAAAAGCCAAAGACTCGAATGCCCCTCTATGCGCCCAAGTTACTTGAAATTTTCTTTTGACAAATTCATGTGGAAATAATTTCATATTCAACAAACGATTACGGCGAACTTTGCCAGCAGCAATTACAATTTATTTCTTTATAAAGAGAAACTACATTGTTCAAACAAATATATTTATCGTTGGGAATGAATGTTATTTTTTCAAATTTGCAGACAAGACCATTTTAATGGCGAAATAAGAATGACAGAGACGGCATGGCTTGTTCACGCTGGCATGTGCGAGTTTGGGTTACAATGTTAATTCAATAGAAGCTGACGCCTTACGTATTATATTTGTACAAGGTTTAGAAAAATTACACTTTTATGGCATTAGATTAAATTATAGCAGCTCTATCTACGAGAAGGAATTCACTGTTGAAAACAAGAGTTAGCCTTATCAAAGATTACTTCCATTTTACAAGAATTAACACACCGTATTGAAGAAATAGCGTCGTTCATTTCAGAAATTCCTAAACTACCGCCTTCTGTTCTAGAGCTAAGTGTGAAATAATTATGATATATGTTTAGAACATCCTCCGTATCTAGTGCGGGTTTTACAAATATGCTGCCTTTTAGTAGCTGCCATAAATGTAGCATGATTTGAATGGTTTTGAGTGTACCTTAACCTTAAGATACAATATATTTGGTTAAAAATGGTTATTTCTTTAGAAATAAATTCTACAATTTGATTGGTGTACTTTTAAGTAGTAAACAGGATGCGTTTTCGTGAATAAGGAAGACAACTTTACTTAAGATGAAAAGATGAATCTATATCAAATTACAAAAATGTAAAAATAAAAACTTCAAGTAAACAAAATAAAAATACAACTCAAGTATGTGATGTTCTCCTGCACCAGAATATATTTAAGGGCTTTCGTGAGTCGGAAGTTTAGAAGTACTGCATTAAGTTGAAAATGGATAAAGCTTACGAAGTGTTCATCAGCTTCCGGCGTCTCGGTATGAAGAAATATTTCTTCAGCAAACTAAAGATCCTTTATGAAATGACTAATGTGACTGTGGGTTGTGTACTTTACTGTCAATATATCAAATCTCTCTCTCTCTCTCTCTCTCTCTCTCTCTCTCTCTCTCTCTCTCTCTCGATCGATCGCTCGTTCGATCGATCGAAACTAAAAATCAACAACACACACGCATGTATTACCTAACCTAATATACCTAACCTACATATCCATATTTAGCAACAAATACAATCATGAATATGTTCATCAATTCTAAGCCTCCGATTACCGAGTTTTGACGTATGCCTTGCAATATTTACCCTAGATCTGTGTTATTACCACTTCGTAAGCTTAACTTACTAATTATTTATACATTTTGCTAAAGAAGGTAATTAATAAATGCCACACTAGATATTCTTAACTAAAGGAAATTATCCCTGTTAAAATACTGGTATTGATTAGAATATGTAGCGTAAACTAATTCATGTGTCAACAATTAAGTATTCGACATTCTCAAATATTTACCGAAAAGATTTGGTAAATGCTTATTAGAAGCGAGTACGGATTAGCGCAGTGCTCAATTAAGATTTAATCGTATTCTAAATATTTTACAAAACCCCACGTCGTGATAGGCCGCTCGTTGCTTTTGGAATTTAATTAAGTAGAGAGTCAGAAGCCATTCCTGGTTGTCATAATTTGCAATGGAAGCCTGTTTGGAGGGCCATATTTATGGAGCTGATAGACAACCCTCAACAAAAAACCTTATCAATCCAAGACCGATTAATCACGCCCCTGTTTTCTTCTCGGTCTCTACTCAGTTCGACCTCAGACAAATATCAAACCGCTGTCGAGCAGATAGCGGCTCACGAAACTATTTCAAACGACAAATTCATTGCTGCTGGCAGTTGGTTCCTCAATAGTGAAAACAAATTGTTATCAAATAAATGTTGAATAATTATAAATTAAGTGACCTACAGGTGTTTAACGGTTGAAATTAACGTCACACCATCGGCAGACATTTCTCGGTTGCGTGTTGAACAACCTCCAATTACAACTAATCGGCGGGCACATTGCTTATTTGTTTCACAAGTTGCTAATCTGCTTAGCTTGATTTATTCGGAGGTAATTTCCGATTTAACTTGTATATACACTGGGGCTTTGTATGTTTATCTAGAATTACACTTTCCCTCTGTTCAGTATCAAAAATTACCATGGCAACGGCAAGTACTAGAAAGGTTGAACAATCATGCACATTGGAACCTAGCGATTTCAAGTGAATAATTTCAGGGGTGGGGTGGGGTTGTTTATGTTTTTATTCCTTGAAAATTTAACAGAAAAATGGACTGATCGCGGTGGCTCAGTGATAGAGCTCTCGCCTCGTGATCCGGAAGTCGTGAGTTCGAACCCCGCTCATTCCATGGCCGCGTCAAATATACGACGTTAAAATAGGTAGTGATAGCTCCTTCGCCAATGGTGACGTCGCAATATGACGGGCCGAAAAACAAACAAATAATCAATCAATCAATCAATCAAGTTTGAGCTAGCTCACATTGTTGTCCTGAAAATAAATCAAATATACAGACAACAGTATTACACAAATACAATATAAATCTGTATGTAAGGTTACATTACATACACACGCTATCTACATACATAAAACTGAAAACAAAAACAAATCTATATGTACTTTCATTTTTTTCTAAGATAAACAGTTTAAGATATTCCAATGTTGGATAATTGTTAGCAAATGAACACAGACTAATATGTTTTCTCGAGTCTGTTTTGTCGTGCACATCAACACAGGCAGATAGAGTGCGTTATATTATCACTGACATCACTGTTTTATTATTATTTAAAGGAAACCCTTTAAAAAAAACCAAATGGTCGTGTTGTTATATAAAACCGATATTTTCCAATATCCTTTTTTTCACTGAACGTTTGTCATGGTGTGACACACATAATAGACCTGTCCATGATTCTTGCTTGTTGTTTGAGACCTCGTCATTTCCGGCGACTACAAAATGACTATATGATAAACATTTCTAAAGTACTTCTCATTTTATGAAATTTCCTTAAGCAGACGACCATTTCATGGTAAGATGTAGAATTTTTTTTTATTTTTTCTGTAAATCTTTGCAATATTGTACCAATATTGTTTTGAAAATGTTATTGAAGGTTGGGTGACAATTGAGAATATGCTTATTGTTTGCAAAACTGTCGGTATACAAAAACAGGAAGAAGAAAAGAAATTAAAAAAAAGTTTTAAATATCTTTCAATATTATAATAGATGTAATTATTTTGTCTGTAGCTGCCATGGAGACGAGCAATACGACCTACAACAGCAGTGTCTACAGTGTCTTCTCTGGCAACACAACTGGCGGCTCCATCAAAGTTTTGCATGATGAAGCCAATGTGAACAAAATCAACGACTCAGTTTTTGATAAAATCTACATACTTAGTTTCGTCTACACCATTATCATGCTCGTGATCGGCTGCTTAGGAAACCCTGTTGTCTTCTACATTTATTTCACGAGATGGAGAAAGACCACTTCCAGGGTTTTCATCCTAGCTCTTGCAGTGTTCGCTTGATCAACAATTTCATCACAACGCCAACGGAACTCTATTTCATGCTGAATTGGTTTCAAACAACAAACGGAGGTTTTGTGCAAGTTTTCGCGCCTTTTTGACGTTTATGGAGACAATTGTTCGTCTGTAACTTTACTTGGCATAGCGCTGAGTGTTATAGAGTATCTGTCGACCGCTTAAACACAGATGTCCGCGAAACAAGCAAAAATCATTGTTTTCGTCGGAGTACTCTTGGCCGTTGCTTTGCATGGCCTGCACTAGTTGTCTATGGTATACAATCAATACCAGTGAAAATTGCCAACAATACGTATGTTGTGGGCAAGATGTGCATGATTGAGAATATTTTCGTGAATACCCACTACCCTTTGGCGTTCGTAGCCGTCTTATTGAAAGGCAATCTGTTAATTGACGTCACACTCATCATCGCCTACAGTCTCATCGCCGTAGAGGTAAATAAGAGGAGTTCATCATTTTTATGTCAAACCTCCAAAGAGACGAGAAAAGACAGCCAAAGCTATAGTCAATCGAACACGGAGGATGTGTTCTTGGAAGAAAAAAATTCGGGAAGAAGTCCATCAATACTGAAAAAAATTTCCATGCAACATGGCAGTAGTCAGGAAAAATCAGATTCTGAGGCAGAAATGACGGGCTTGAATTCCAATATAAAGCGGTCTATCAAAAAGACTGACAGCAACGCCGGAAGCAAAGCATCCGAAAAGCGCGCGAAATTCAAACGCCAGAGATCAATGTCCGTTCAAAGCGAAGAGGCACGGAGGTCCCGCATGATTAAAATCACCTTGATGCTGTTTTTGGTCACATTGCTCTTTATGCTGTCCTTCATACCGTATTGCGTCATCGTTATTATAAGATACGTGCAGCCTAATTACTATTTCTCCCTCTCCTACACGGGGAAGGCGTTCTATCAATTCATTTTGAGGTCCTATCTACTCAGCATGTCCCTCAATCCTGTCATCTACAGCTTTATGAGCGAAAAATTCAGAGAAGAATGCAGAAAATGCTTCAGAAAATTTGTTCGACTCTTCAATGCTCGAAATTAAGAATATTATCGTTCAAACTATCGTTTTAACACGTTTAAACTATAGTTTGACAGTCCTAAATCTGTGTTCCATACTGGCGTTACTATCTATTCAAAACACTTGCAGTTAGTGTATACATGTAGGATGTATAATAGGTAATTCATTGGGTAACTCAAAAGGATTGTGCAACAGGCGTAGGCCTGCTTAAATTATCAGTGTAACAAACGAGAGAGAGAGAGAGAGAGAGAGAGAGAGAGAGTTATTATTTCCAATTACATGTAGTTGTATCCTTAGATTTGATATTGTTCAAACTTTGATCTACTTTTGTACAAACTTTTATTGACTATAGTGCAAACTATGATCTACTATAGTACAAACTTTGATTGATTTCAGTATGAACTTTTATTTTTATATTACAAACCAGGGCGTAGAGCAGGGGGGGGGGGGGGGGGCACCGCCCCACTTTCAAACCATAAGTGGGGGGGGGGGGGGGGGGGCAAAAGTATGTTTTTTGCCCCCCCCCCCCATTCTTTTCTAAATAATTTTTGTCACAAAATTTACAGTGTGGCCCCCCCCACTTTTCAGTAAGTTATAGGAGTTGTGCCCCCCCCCACTTTTCAGTATTATATAAGTTGTGCCCCCCCTCCCCCCCCCCCACTATTCAGTGTAAAGGACTTTTGTTTCCTAGTCACAAAATTTGGAAGTTTCACTTTCACGTTCACTTTCCGTGATGTTTATTTTTTTAGTTTGCCCCCCCCCCCAACCTTCAAAATCAGCCCACGCCTCTGACAAACTTTTGAATTTGTTATATTACAAACTTTGATTTGTTATAATACAAACTTTGATTTGTTATATATATATACACGTAATACACACTATTGTTGACTATTGTTCAAAATTTGATTGATTTCAGTATAAACTTTGATTTGTTATACAACAAGCTGATTTCTTATACATGTAGCGTAAACTTTTATTGACTATTGTACAAACTTTGATTGACTGTACAGTGCAAATTCTGATTTACTTTACTGCACACTATGATTGCCGAGTTGAAGTTTATGACCTAGTAATTTTCACTGTCCTGGTAAAACTTTACTATAGTTACTGTACATGTCTTATAAATACTTTACTGTAGTATATATATCCTAATAATACTTTACTATCGTATATGTCTCAAGTGCAATATTATACATCTGTATGTAAGTCCAAGTAGTAGTAATGCAGTATAGTATATTATGTCTTAGTGCTAAGCTACAGCGACCGGTCTCTATATGTCCCAGAAGTTAAAATTGGTGTTTACATAGCTTCTGGTCATTAAATGAAGTATGGTTTTGCTGTATTTAAGGGATATTTTTTCTATATATTTTTATTTAAACAATATATCATTCACAAAATACGTGAATGGGATCGGGCAGCAGGCATTGCCTATGTTAGCCCTCTATATATTTCTATTATTTGATCAACAACAATGTCACATATGTATAGGTTTATAGCAATATTAAAACATTGACAAACGCTTTTTCAAATAATTGTTGGGCATCGTACGTCCTGAAGTCATCCCACTTCAGTGTTAGTCATTCAAATGTCCCAGAGATACTTTACTGTAGTGTATTATGTCCTTTGGGTAAAATTGTTTGCATAGCTTTAAAATACAGAAGTATTTCACGGCAGTGTTAACAAAGTAACGGAGAAGGAAGCTTCAATGTGTATCAGAATTCTGTTGTGTTGTCAAGTATCATTTTGACATAAAACCCCATTGAACTACTTACTTGCTCTTGACGATCGGTCCTCGTTCGTGCAAACTCCGGAAGTGTACGAGTGATGCTGGATAACGACGGCTTTCCCGAACTAAAATGTCTTTCATTGGCAAATTAAACATAAAATCCTATAAACCAGAAAATATATCATGATGGAAAAATTATTGATATTAGCCTTATAGTTGTTTAATGTCTAGAAATAAAACAAGCATATTAATTACGATTGTCAATTTGTACTGCGTTTGTTTCGGATTCCGTTTATTTTATTTATTAATTTATAATTCAATTTTACTTGTTACAAGCAATTTCATTGGCTAAAACAAAATTGAGCAACATCAATTATTTTGTATGATCTAACTTGCTCTTTGCGACGTCCTAGAATGACGTCACAATGCATTTGACGGTGTTGTTTCTACTTTGTTGCTACGGCAAAATTCGTCCGCCTCATGCAAAATCCTTATTATCTCGCAAGTTATTCATCACATAACGTTAAATGCAATTTTCTGAATTAAATTATAAGGAATGAAGCGGATTACAAAGCGTAAACTGCACCAAGTTAGATTATATCGTATAACCTAGGTCAAAATTAGCTTCATTCCTTAAATGAAATACAAATAGGGTGTGTATAGTGTGTTAGACTAATTTGCGGATTAATACCACAAGTAATAAGTGGTCTTGAAGTAATAACTCCCCAAACATACATACGTATGTACGTTGATATATATCTGCCTTTAAAATATTTATCCTTCTGTGTAAAATTGTTTCTACATGTACCAGCTAATTTTGTTACTTTTGCAATTAAGATAATTATCTTCATTTGATTTCCAAGGATGTACAAAATATATATGATAATTTATACATCGTTTAAATAACACCCCTGCAAGGAGTATTATACATATCAATATAAAGGACAAAAGTCGCCATCTTGGAAAAAATACCCCCACTCGGTTTAACACCCGTTTTTTGTACTCTAACTAACTATCTATTGTATCGGTGTGGTTCGGTTCACTGAAGCAATGCATTTGCTAAATGTTGATGTGCTTGTTGCAGGTTGACACATGTTCTATCAAACAAAAACAGATGCAACACCCCGTGGCGAATACAGGATTTGTCGAAAAGGGGAGGAGGCGATTAGGGGAAAGAACAACCAACATGCTATCTAGAGATCTGGGTGAAGCCAAAGTGGGGGCTCAGGGTGCGAAACCCTCGGAAGCTTTGGGATTTTAGAGCTTTTAAAATTACTCTAAGGGGTTAATTTAGCTACTAGTATACTTCTATATATAATAAAAAGTTTGTTCACCTGCAAAAATCCGTAAGTCACCTCACTTTACATATCTTTTTCATGTCTGTTTGTTCTCTTTCTGTTGTTCTGTGCCACGTTGTTTTTGGCCTTCCTTTCCTTATTTTACCTTCTGGTCCCCAGGTCAGTGCTACTGCACAATGCATGGTGGTTTCCTTTCTCAGCACGTGACCAATCCTATTCTATCTTCTTTTGCATGCATATGTTGTTGCTGATGTTGCCTGTCTTTGTTCTAGTGTGTAATTTGTCATTGGTTATTTTCTCAGGCCATTTTATCTTTAATATTTTTCTCACGCACAGGTTCTGAAATGTATCTAACCCTTTTTCATCGTTTTTGGTAATTTTCTATCTTTCACTACCATATATCAGGACAGGAGTAAATAATGTGTATAATAGCCTTATTTTCATTGCAATGGGAAAATGGATGAAAACCGGATCTCTTTTTAGTCTTTGAAATTGTCCCTTGGCTTTCTTTAGTCTGTTTGTTATGTCTCCAAGGTATTCAAACTTTCTACTTCTTCTAGATTTCCCCATTACATTCTATTTTCTGTGTGTTTTGTGTGTTGAGTCGCATAACTTTTGTTTTCTTTGCGTTTGCTTTTAGTCCTACTTGAGCTGCTGTTAATTTAGGAAGGCTTCTTTAACCTTGTAGTTCTGTTTGTTTGGATGATATTAACGCAATGTCATTTGCGAAATCTAGATCATCTAGTTTTGTTGTAAAATTCGATCGAATACCAGGGTTTTGGTTGTTGTTGTTTTCTCCAGTCTATAACTAAAAGATGACCAGTCAGCAGAGGATGCTTACTCCTCCATGGCACCTGATCCTACCTACGCTTTTGTCGGAGGTCCGTGTTGCCCTACACTCGATTTTGTATATGTTTTTTGGATTATGATTACGTTTGACACAATGTTAACTTCGCCTTTTTGCATAGAAAACCAGACATTATGCATCCCTGTTTGACTCATGTCTTGACCTAATACCATTCTGATTCTTCGCTATATACTTTGACCGATATATTTATATTATGACCCCTGGGTCAACGCCTCGCTGTGGGACTGTTAATCCCCGAGGTCTCTACAGCCCAGTTCTATGTACTATTACTAGCTTGAAATACGGAATGTAGTAAATTAGAAATTCAAATCAAAATAAGGATTATCTCCTCGAGCATACTCTGATCCTTTGAAGTATTGGATCCAGTCTCACACATTGTTCACTTTTATAAAGTTTACTTTCATGTTTCGGATTTCCAACATTTCGGTTTGAGCATCACTGAAGAGACATAATTGTCGAAATGCGCATCTGGTGCATCAAAATTTACCGTATATGATTTATATATACTCACCTTCTGATTTCTCATAGAGGGGTTTGACCATATTTATTAGTTTTCCTGGTATCCCATATATTTCCATAATTCTTCGCAAACTTTACCTGTGTACCGAGACAAACGCTTTTTTCAAAATTGACATAGTTAATATAGAGGGTTCTACAATATTTCTCGATATGAATAGTTGACTTGTTCTACTGTGCTTCTAAATCCTGCTTGTTCCCCTCTCTTGTTTTCGACTCCATCTTTAATTTTGTCCACTAACACTTTTCCAGATACTTTATTTGGTACTGACAATAATGTTATACCTCTTTAGTTATCACATATAGTTACATATTTCTTCTTTGGTATTTTGACAATCAGTCCTTTCTGCCAATCCGATGGAATTTTCTCTTTCGTCCATATTTGGTAAAACATTTCTGTTAAATAGTTGATGCTTGTATCTCTATCTGCTTTCAATGATTCTGCTGTCATGCCATCGATTCCTCCTGCTTTTCCAATCCTTCTTCTTTCTATTTCTTTGACAGGTCCTGTATCGATGTCTCACTCTTCAGCTACTACATGTACGTCATCCTCTGTGACGTTTACAGAGTTTGGTCCATTCAGTAATGTTTCGAAATGTTCTTTCCCTCTTTTCTTGCAATCTTCATCGTTTGATTTGATAGTGGGTTTCCATCTTTATCTGTGGTTAGTTTTGATCTCTTCTGTTTTTCATTACACGATGTTCTTGTTACTTCGTACACTGTTTCATTCTTCCATTGGCCACCTTTTTCAGCATCTTTCTATCTGTTATATGTAACTTTTTCTGTGTACCGTGGGATCCGATTAAATAGTCATCAGCATCTCCTTGCGTTGTAAGGAGCGACTAAATGGGCGGTCATTCGATGAGACCGGAAAATCCGAGTCCCGTTGTACAACAGTGTGACACGAACAATCCCCTGCAAAAGCCTGAGTGCGAGCATAGGCCTTAATTTTGCAGCCTTCACCGAATGGTGACGTTCCATATGAGCAAATATTCTTGAGTGGGACGAAACAGTAAATAATCAATCAATCAATCTTATCTGTCGTTCCTCATGCTTTATTTTACTCCCTTATCGTTCTCCTTATACTTTGTTCTTAATCTCTCTTTCTGATCTTGCTTTTTCAATCTGTTTCTTAAGCTCTCTTCTTTCATCTACTTTCTTCAAGAATCTCGAGTTAGCCATGGTTTTTACCCACTTCTTTGCTACCCAGTTTAATTGTCATTAGTTGTCTTTGTTAATGCATCTACTATATGTTTCCACGTTGTTTCTACTTCATCTTCATTGCCGCTGTCCTTATTTGATTAAAACATGGAGTTTCTGTTCTTTAAATCTAAATGGATAGCTTTCATGATGTTTGATTTTTGCAGTTTTGTTGGGTGTAAAGGCACAAATAACGAACAGTGATCAA
>CAJDSM010044300.1:0-19024 GCA_903981925.1 Ostrea lurida
CAAGGTCACAATGCACATAGTGGTTTTAACTGTCCAGGCCATAACTTTCGAATGAGAGCAGGGATTTCAATAATATTTCACGATTTGTTGCTTAGAACTTAAGATAGTGTCATGACCTTGAGCCAAAGGTCACTGTGAAAGGTCAAAAATGCACATAGTGGTTTTACCACTGTCTGGGCCAATGACGGGCCGTATATTGCTACGTTTGCGTTGCGCCTTGTTCACATTTCACATGCATAATCCTCTTGACAAGCCCCTTTCACTGGCATGTGGAATCCGGGGGCATCAGTGTTTCACAAACACATCTTGTTCTATACTTATATCTGAAATACACTCACACATTTCAATTACTTTGTAATTCAATTGTAGACCAATCTGATGGTGGTTGGAATTGATGTGTATCATGATAAATCACGCAATAAGAGGTCTATAGCAGGATATGTTGCCAGCACAAATAGAATGTGCAGTCGCTGGTACTCCAAAACTGTGCTCCAGATGCCAGGACAGGAGTTGATTGATGGACTCAAGCTTTGTATGACATCTTCTATCAGGAAATATCATGAGGTACTGTACTGTAACTAAACAAGAGTTGAAATTGTCTTTAGCTTTGCAGATTCTTTTATTTCACCTGAGTAAACTCAGGTGACCTCTTGCAATTGGTCTGCGTCTATCATTAACAAATTGAACAATTTTAAACGTTTTGATATCTTCTATTCCAATTCTTTTTTCACGAAGGAGTTGATATATGATGAATTATCTAAATCTCGGGGGGGGGGGGGGGGGTTTTGTTTTTTTTTCTTTTTTTGCATTTGATCTAAATATTTAAATTTTATAAATATATTTTATAAGCACATCTGCTTTCTCATCCACATCAAATTTCTCTGTCTCTGGTGTTGCATTCCACCAAAGATATACCCCCCTGGTATGTGTTATGGAATTGAAATTTAACACACTCACCTTATATATACTGTTTATTCAAAATGCAGCAAAAGTATTACGCATTATGCGAGCATTAATATGTTACCTTCAGTTTTACTTCGATTCCAATTCCAGGTGAACCATGTTTTCCCAGAGAAGATTGTTGTTTTCCGTGATGGTGTAGGGGATGGTGATCTCAAGTATATTGACCATGAAGTTCAACAGCTGCAGCAGTGCTTTGGGAATTTTGGAGGAGAATACAATCCCAAGCTGTGTGTAGTCATAGTGCAGAAGAGGATCAATGCTAGGATTTTCTTACGGGTATGATATTGTATTTAAACACTAAACTAATATCACTACAAAACCTGTTTCAGAAATCATAATATAAGAACTTCTTATTGAGGAGATGAGAAAATTGTTTTAGAAAAAAAATACGACAGAAACACCACATGATTATGACTGAAATCTTGGAGATTGGTCATAATTTTGGGAAATTTAGTAAAAATCTTGTGCATGGTTTTGATTTAATCAGTAGTCAAAGGTACCATAGCTGTAGATCTCTGAAAAAATTATCGGGGACGGACCAGAGAGCTACAGATCCACCCCTTATATAAACATTCAATTTAATGGGGGGGGGGGGGGGTTGAACATGAGTCCTTGTATCATTGTATTTTTGCATTACCATCTCTTGGATTTACTATTAAAGAATTCCCCCACATATTTCCCCACTATACTTGTGTCCAGCCCTACCTTCAAAGCCTCGTAATGCATTGTTATTATCCCCTCGCAACTAGTTGCGGAGGGGAAATAGCATCGCTTCTGTGCGGATGTGTGTGTGTCCGGAACCTTGTGAACAAGATAGAAGCAAGGGTATTCATCAGAGAATCATCAAACCTTCCACAAATGTTGCCTATGGAGAGAGGATGAACCCTATTGATTTTCAAGGTCAAGGTCGCTATGGATTATTGACTTAAATTCTTGTGAACAAAATAATGGGCACAGCATTCATCAGAGAATCTTCAACCTTCCACAAATTGACCCATGGAGAGAGGATGAAACCTATATATTTTCAGGTCAAAGTCAAGTCACTATTGACTATAATTCCTTGTGAACAAATAATGGACTACAGCATTCATCAGAGAATCATCAAACCTTCCACCAATGCTTTCCCATGGAGGTGGATGTACTCTATTGATTTTAAAGGTCAAGTCACTTTTGACTATTGCCGAAAAATCCTTTGTGAACAAATGAAGACACAGCATTCATCAGAGAATCATCAAACCTTTCACAATGTTGCCCATGGAGGGGTGAACCTATTGATTTTCAAAGGTCAAAGGTCACTATTGACTTTGTTTAAAATCTTGTGTTGCGAGGGGATGCTACGCTGCGTTGCCTTGTTTTTCCCTTATACTAGGTTCTTGAGCTTAATAAATTGTTATTATATCGTATTTATAGGATCTCTCATGGTTAGTAGTTTGATATGATTATTATTCAATGAGTTGTGTGTTTTCTATCCCCAAGCCTTGGCGAGTTGAATAATAATCATATCCAACCAAGAACCATGGGGAATTTTTTTTTATCATATATTTTATCCAAACAGACTAGGCCAAATGAATTAGCTCTCAAAACTTTTTTTTTCGTCTACTTGAACCCAAATAACAATCACAATGTAAACATTACTGTGCTACAAATAGTTTGTTGGGAATTTTAACAGAAATATGTGAACATTTACTGTCACAATGATTAATTCATAGAAGACCATTCTAAATAAGGGGTGGAAATACACTTTAGGACATTTTACATTGAAATTGTGATTATTTTTGAAAATGTCTGTCATCCAATGATGAACTACCCATGGGTCAAAGATGTTCCCAATTGAATTTGGGGTCAAAGGTCAAGCGCTCTGAACATCGAAGTAGCAATATGTTTCTGGGCTCTAGAGCATTATACTTTCCACCTTGAGTCACAATGTCATCCAAATGAACTAGCTATAGGTCAGAGATGTTCTCTGTTGAATTTGGAGTCAAGCTCAATGGAAATTAAATTAGCAATATGGATTCCTTTTAAAATTCTTGAACTGTCAACAACACCCTTTTGGAGAGAGAGAGAAAGAGAGAGGGGGGGGGGGGTATTCTTCACAATACCTCTTGTCATTTTTGTTTCAGACATTTTCAACATGACTGAATATTAAGAGACATTGATCAAAGAATATTTAAATGTAGAACCGTGTTTTATATTTATGCATTAAGAAAATAAATGCTACTTATTGACAACTTTTCTGTTCAAAACAGTATAGTATTCAATGTTTTCTTTTAGGGTGACAGGCAGTTTGAAAATCCCCCACCTGGAAGCATTGTAGATCATGAGATTACAAGGAGAGACAAGTAAGAATTTTTACCTGGAATTATATCTTCCCTCTTCTATGGGGAGACTTGTTTTTCCTCTTCCAGGGCGAGACATATTGTTTTTGTTAGCTCACACTGAACCGAAGGTCAAGGCGAGCTTTTCTGATCGCCTGTAGTCCGTCGTCTGTCCGTTAACTTTTCACATTTTCGACTTCTTCTCTAGAAACTGGGCAAATTCACCAAACTTGGTACAAATCATCCTTGGGTGAAGGGGATTCAAGTTTGTTTAAATGGAGGACTGGGCCCCCTTCAAAAGGGAGATATTTACGAAAATGCAAAAATAGGGTGGTGTCATTTAAAAGTCTTCTTCTCAGAACAACTGGGCCAGAAAAGCTGAAATTTATATGAAAGTTCCTGATATAGTGGAGATTCAAGTTTTGTTCAAATCATGACCCCGAGGGGTATCGATGGGCGCACAATAGGGGATCAAAGTTTTACTTGTGAATATATGGGGAAAATCTTTAAAAATCTTCTCAAGAACCACTGGGCCAGAAAAGCTGAAATTTATATGACAGCTTCCTGATATAGTGGAGATTCAAGTTTGTTCAAATCATGACCCCCGGGGGTACGGTGGGCCAACAATAGGTGATCAAAATTTTACATGTGATATATTAAGGAAAATCTTTTTTTAAAAATTCTTCTCAAGAACCAACTGAGCGCAGAAAAGCTGAAATTTATATGAAGAGCTTCCTTATTAGTGGATATTCAAGTTTGTTCAAATCATGACCCCGAGGGTACGGTGGGGCCAGAATAGGGGGATCAAAGTTTATAGGAAAAAACTTTTAAAATCTTCTTCTCAAGAACCACTGGGCAGAAGAAAACAAGATTTTTCCAAAAGCTTCCTGAATATAGAGTAGATGCAAATTTGATCAGATCAATGCCCCGGGGTTGTTGGGGCCACAAAAAGGGATCACACATTTTGCATAAAATGTTTTTCTCCAGATCACTTGGTCAATTTAAGGAAACTTAGTATTAATCATCCTTTGGTGAAGGGGGTTCAAGTTTTTCTCCAGTGAGGGGAGATAATCACGACATTGCAAAAAATAGTGTGACATAGTCAATATAAGATAGAGCTTTCGTTATAGTGTTATGGCAAGATCTTTTTATTTTATAACATGATGTATGAACTTGTGACCCTTGGCTTTACCAGAATAGCAAGGTGGTGTTTGGTCATATGGGTGTTGAGAATACCTGTGTTATGTGAATTCATTTCTATGCCCCCGAAATTTTCCAATTTGGGGGCATATAGTTTTTAGTTTGTCTGTTTGTCCGCAAAAACTTTAACATTGGGCCAAAACTTTTGAATGGCAAGTGTGGGACTTTCATATTACACATGTGTGTTCCTTATGACAAGCCCTTTCTTCTGGTACCAACATTTTTTGACCTCTTGACCTTGAAGTTTGACCTACTTTTCAAAAACTTTGGCCATAACTTTTGAATGGTAAGTGATAGATTTTTCATAATTTCACATGCATAATCCTTTTGGCAAGCCCCTTTCACTGCCCTTTCAACTGGCATGTGGAATCCGGGCGCATCAGTGTTTCACAAACACCTCTTGTTAGTGTTGTTGTGATCCTTTTGGCAACAATATGGGATGAAAATTTTCACAGGAATAAAGATCGATGAAATTCTTTTTTGAAATCACCACTGCTGAACCAGGGCCAAGGTCACTCAGGTGAGCGATGTGGCCCATGGGCCTTGTTCTTTCTCAGACCTATTTACTTGTACAAATTGTCCGTATTTCAATCAAAAATACTTAGTACGGATTGATGTCTAAAAAATATGTATCGGTAAAATTTTGTACTTGAATTTTCATGATGTTACCCAAGTTTAACACACATTTTAAAAGTTTGAGCTTCCCTTATGCTTCAGCACACCTCGGCCGATTACATCTAATCATCATTTGATGAAGGGTAACAATCAGCAGAGGCTAGTCAATGCTTTCCTTGTAAAGCGTTTTATAGCAGACTAGTGATTTATTTCCGGGCTCACAATAATTGAAAATGGGGGACAATAACTGGATGAGAACACAAACACTGTTAAAAGCAAAAGTATTTCGAGCGAAGTGATTGTGATGATAAAAAGAAAAAGAGTATCAATACAAGGTTTCATACTGGTCAATGCGGCCAAGTTTGGGCCCTAAAAAAGGGAGACTGCTTGTTTTCTGTAGCATGTGTTCTGCAGACTTTTCATGTGACCATGCTTCAGGCAAGCATTTGTTGATTTATCAATAATGAGGGACTCCGAACTTTTGTTTGTCCAGCAGTATTGAATTATCAAAGGGCTGTGACACGCTCTGAAACGAAAAATGCAAGTTGGCAGGCTGAACCTCCTCTGATGGCACAGATACATTTAAACCATGTTTCCAGACTGACTCGCAGAAATATTATCATGACATGGAAAAGATATTGTACTTTACTCTTCAAATGAAAATCACACTTACCAGCTGTATGTGCAATTAAGTTTTGCTGATTCAGTCTTGAATGTTCATGTTATACATGAAATTTAACTTTGTGGTGATTTCTGTGGTGATAACACATATCTTATTAGTCCCCTACCGACGAAGTCGAAGGGGACTTTAGGTTTGCACTCTGTCCGTCGTCTGTCCGTCCGTCCGTCTGTCCGTCAGTCCGGTAAATCAGTTTTCCGCACTTTTTTTCTCACTGCTTGCAGATATTCATTTGATATTTGGTACATTGCTTTGCCATACCAAGTTACAGATCAAGTTCGAGTTTGGTCTTGATCGATCCATATTTCACTGAGTTATGGCCTTGACTTAGAAAATTTCATAAATTATCAGTTTTCCGCACTTTTTTTTCTCACTGCTTGCAGATATTCATTTGATATTTGGTACATTGCTTTGCCATACCAAGTTACGATCAAGTTCGAGTTTGGTCTTGATCGATCCATATTTCACTGAGTTATGGCCCTTGGACTTAGAAAATTTCATAAATTATCAGTTTTCCGCACTTTTTTTCATCGCTTGCAGATATTCATTTGATATTTGGTACATTGCTTTGCCATACAAGTTACAGATCAAGTCGAGTTTGGTTTTGATCGATCCATATTTCACTGAGTTATGGCCCTTGGACTTAGAAAATTTCATAAATTATCAGTTTCCGCCCTTTTTTTCTCACTGCTTGCAGATATTCATTTGATATTTGGTACATTGCTTTGCATACTAAGTTACAGATCAAGTTCGAGTTTGGTTTTGTCGATCATATTTCACTGAGTTATGGCCCTTGGACTTAGAAATTTCATAAATTATCAGTTTTCCGCACTTTTTTTCTCACTGCTTGCAGATATTCATTTGATATTTGGTACATTGCTTGCCATACCAAGTTACAGATCAGTTCGAGTTTGGTTTCGATCGATTCATTTTTCACTGAGTTTATGGTCCTTGTCTATCCTGGCTTTACCATAAATATGATCGATATAGCCTATATAATGCATTAGAATTTGTTGCAGTCCATATTTTTTTTGTAATGGGGGGACTATGTATTGCTCTGCCATATCTCAGAATGCTTGTTTATGTACTGGTATACACTCTGTCATTGCGTAAATATACATTTAAAAAAGACTTCTCTTTGTATTACCTTTGTACATCTGCTCGGAAGAGAAAATACTGATTAAGACCCCAAAATACAGACAAATCACATGAAAAATACTGATAGGATCCTGACAGGGTACACAGGTCTGCTATTTGTCCGTCCATATGTCACAAATCTCTTAAATTGCTTATTGGATAGACTTGAAACTTTGTGCAATGCTTCATTACCATTTGTAGATGTGAATTTTGTTAGGACAGAAGGATCCAATCATTTTCCTGAAAGTTACAGTGGTTTTAAGAGGGGTGAAGGATGTAAAATAGCATGTGAACACTTCTCCTAAATCAGCCTTCACAAGAACTTTTATTGAATACATGCCCTTTGAGTGGGCATTTCTATCAATTTCGTCTGCCCGAATAAAATTTACATGCCCTTGAAAAATTGCACAAAGGTAGACATGTGCAGTTGTAGAGAAGATTTTTGAAAATTGGTCACTTTTTGTCCCGCCCCAAAGGCACACAAGTCCTGAAATTTACAATTTAACATTCCCCTTGTACCAAAGATGCTTCAATTTATAAAGAATTAGAATCATTGTAATAAGAATTAGAATCATAGTGATCAAGAATAAGTAAAAAGAAATTCCTTAAAATTATAGAAGAATTACCGATATTTAATAGGCCTGTGTATCGCAAGCTACCTCACAATATGATATGTATCACGATACAATAGTGCGATACAACATGTATCGTGATGCAATTGCCAAATATTAGAAAAACCGATATTTTCATTTTTATTGTCAAATATTGTGATGCCTAGTTACTTACCCTAATAAAAAACATAGAAGTTCTCATTAACTCTTTACAAAAGTTTACGACCATAAATTGTAGAAACATGAAATGTCTTCAAAGATGAGTAGACATGTTTATTGTACATGTATTGCCACTATAGGGCAAATCTGCTTGCATTCGTATCGCGATACACATCTCATGATACAATATGCGTATTGTGAGCCCACCCAACTAATACGATTGATGTATTGCTGTATCATTACACCTCTAATATTTATTGCCAGTGCCGAAGTACGATTATGCCGTTATATCAAGCGATATAAGTAGTGTGCAGATTTGTTACCAACAAAATTTCGCTGTTAGACGAATTTGCCGGTAAATCGAATGCCGCTGTAACGAGCACTGACTGTGTTTTATTTGCAGATGATCATGGACAAGTTTTCTAATATGAATGGAAAATGAGCAAAATTATAATTTGGAAATTTCAATTTCACCCAGAATATCATGTAAATGACTTGATTGTTGCTGGAAGGGGACATATATTGCTATGCAAGCAGCAATGCTTAGAGAATTCTTGTTGGGATTGTTTAACAAAAGCAAATGATTTGCATTGTGTTTACTAGAAATATTCTACTAATCCATTTCATTTTGCAGGTATGATTTCTTCATAGTGTCTCAGCATGTGAGACAAGGCACTGTCTCCCCCACTCATTACATATGTGTTCATGACAGTATTGCGATGAAACCTGATCATCTCCAGAGATTGGCGTACAAGATGACCCATCTCTATTACAACTGGCCGGGTACAGTCAGAGTACCTGCTCCTTGTCAGGTAAGCACTCTATAATAATGTGAGCATTCAGAAGCATAAACCCTTCACCAACGCTCAATATTTACCTGCACAAGTCAATCAGATCTTTTAGATCATCTTTTGAAACATAAAGAATGAAATTTAGGTTGGAATATTAATGTCATCACATTCACAAATAAACTCACAAGGTAAAACAAATATAAGTATTAAGTAATGCATTTTGCAAAACTTCATACCGGTAAGTAAAATCGAGACACGTGTTGTGTTACCATACAACCTTTTATTTTGGTGGATATGTAGTTTTGGCCAATTTTGGTGATTTCTGATGATTTGTCAAAGTAAATATTGTTAAATTTAAGTTCATCGGTATACATTGTAATTTGTATCAATAAATTTCATCAGTATACATTGTATCAATATATAGTAATGATTTATCCACCAGAATTAATGGTATACCTTGTACCATTGCCAAATTTGTGTGTAAAAATTTAAAAACAAAACCACAGGCACATAAAAACCAAAATGCATTTACAGTATCTGGAGTAAATTCTTTGGTAATTGATGTCAGATGCTATATTTCTTGTGTATTTTCAGTATGCCCACAAGCTGGCCTATCTGGTGGGACAGAATATTCACAAAGAGCCCAGTGCAGAGTTGTCGGACAGATTATTCTTCTTGTAAAACTCGCAAGATTGTTGGACAAAAGGCAGCATTTAGAGAGACATTGCATTCTGAATTCCTTGTGTGTGTTTTTTTAAGCAAAGCAAAGTAGCTGGGAAAGATTTAGATGCAGATCAACGTTTTAGTGTTCCAAATTGCCTTTTAAATGTTATTCAGACATAAACAATGTATTTGAGCACTGCCATTTACTTTTAATAGGATTAAGATAGCATCTTTTGCTAGTTCAAGGGAGCTCTCCTATTCAAAGTTTTGTCCATCTCAGGATTGTCTGTAAACTGTTCTCATTTTTTTTATTTTATTTTTTTCTCAAGAACAACTGTCAATTTCAGTGAAACTTACCACAAAGCATCCATAAGTAAAGGGGATTCAAGTTTCTTCAGACAATAGGCCATGTGTTTATCCAAGATGTAATAGGTTATTTTTAAAAAGAAAAAGTGGAAATGGAGTTAGGGCGATTAAGAATATTTCAAATGGGGATGGTATGTCATAAGGGGGCTGATAACTGCAATTTTATGTTTTCAGGTGGGCCCTTTATTTTTCAATTTTTGTTTTTCAGAGGCCTTTATTTCCCATATTTAAGCTCCAAAATCCAAAGTAAATCTCTTATTTTTTATTTTCCCAAAATGAACTTTTGTACATTTCTACGAAGACAAGCATAAATCTGCATAAATTTGTTGATGACCACTAGTATGATCTTCTATTATGATGGTAATTCTCTTTTGTTTTCTATGTATTTACCTCTGGGTGAGGATAGTTTGGTTTTGTTTTTTTATGCCCCCATGATCGAAGATTCTGGGGCATATTAATTTTGTTCTGTCTCATTCTGTCCTGTCATTCTGTCTGAAACTTTAACCTTGGCTATAACTTTTGAATGGCAAGAGATAGGGTTTTCATATTTCACTTGTGTATTCTTTATGACAAGTCCTTTCAACTGGTTACAAAATTTTTGACTACCTGATATTGACCTTAAAATTTTACCTACTTTTCAAAAACTTTAACACTTGCCATAATTTGTGAATGGCAAGAGATAAGGCTTTCATATTTCGCATGTATATTCCTTTAAATGACAATCCCTTTCATCTGGCCTCAAGACCATAAACTGAGAATAGACTTAACTGAATTTCAAATCCAGCTAACTTCAGAAATAATTTTCATAAACAAATGAAATTTTAAGTGTAAGTTTGCATTTGCCGATTTCTTTTCATAGTCCTGCAGTGTTTTTTTTAAAAATCTGTGCTATAAATCTTAAGATATAAGTAATCAAAATTTTGACTTAAGTATATTCTCAGTTTATGGTCTTGGGGCCTGGTATCAGAAATTTTTACCTTTGACCTACTTTCAACATTGGCCATGACTTTTGAATGGTAAGTGATAGACTTTCATATTTCACATGCTATAGTCCTTATGACAAGCCCCTTCCACTGGCATGTGGTATACTGGGGCATTAGTGTTTCACAAACACATCTTGTTTTCTTTGTTTTTATTTTGTATTGATCATGAAGTTGTACTCTTTTTTTTCTGTCTATTTTTTCCTTCTTTCTTTTTTATTTTATTGAATAGGAAGTTTTACTCCTTATTTTTTGTCTAAAATACTGGGATACAAAAATATTTTTAAAAATTGCTTTTATTCATGAATAATGTTGTCCTTAAAAATCACTTGAAAGCTTCTGTTTTACACAGGAAAACTCGCTTAGGTTAATGATGTGGCCTGTGGACATGCTGTTATGATATGCAAGGTTGTGAAAAGAAAAGTTTTTGCAATACTACTTTTATTTCATGTACTTTTTTTTTTTTTTTATGTTTTCTGCAGTTTCTTAACCCTGACACTTTTAGATTATTAGACTGATATGTCCAGGCCGGGATCATGAAATAAACTTAGACTTAAGTCAAAATTTCAATCATTGTAAAATGTTATTTTTTTAAACTGAAACTCTTAATTTGCAGACACTAGAAATTTGATTAACATAATGAATAACAATTTTATTTTGGATGGTTGACTTCACAATTATTTCATTGCAATATTCAAATTTTGACTAAGTTAAATGTTATGTCTGGGCGTGGTTAGTGGTGATTAATATGGAGAGAAATGGCTGCATCCTCAAAGCTGAGGACTCGTATGTAAATTCTGACATTTATATTTATTTTGCATTCTATGAGTAACAAAAAATGCAAGTATTGGTTTCAAATAAAAGTAAAATGAACGTTAATGCATGCAACCAATCTTGAACAGTGTATACATGTTTAAAAAAAAAAAAAAAAATACAGAGGAGGCAAGCATTTCTTGGTATGCAGTAGTATTTGATGTAACTTATATTTACTGCACATACTTGAAATCCACTTTTTCAAATAATTGAATATGTAGATCTGATAAAATATTTAGTTTATGCAGATACTGGTAAATATATTGCAAAACCTGTTATTAAAACAAATTTTGAATTGGGGTGCTTTCCTGTTACATTCATTTATTGCACTTGGAAGGTACCAGAATGGTGCAGGAAAATTGAAAGTGCTCTTTGTTCTGAATTGTTCACACTCTAAAGCGATTAAAATCACAAATATTCTTAACTTAATTTCTATGGGCGCAGCTGATTATTTTGCCACTCTGTATTAAGAAATTTATATTTTTAAACCGATTCAGATGCATGTACTGTAACATGTACATATCCCCTTTATAGTTTTCATCTGATTCTTTGCAGGGATATGTAGAGAAAATCCTTTGATTTACTCAATTATGGGAAAAAAATTTAAATGCTCTGGATTTGATCAAAAGTGACAGGAATTGATATTTTTCTAGGTAGGGTGAGGTGTTTTCCTCCCTTTTTTTGACAGTTTTCCTTTGATTTCTTAGGAACTCGATCACATCTCTTTCTTTGTCATCCACATAACTTTAGAACTATTTTATAATTTAGACATTAGTAGAACATCATTTGAATTGGTGCATGACTCTAAAGAGTTTGCAGTGGATCATAGAGCTCAAAAGTGGCCCATGAAAAGCAGAAATGCATTTACTAAATTAGTTTCCTTAGGATTTTTTTTTTGGTCCCCTTTTCTTGAGGTAAAAGAGGAAATCAATTATGAAAAGTTTGTTTGCAAAAAATGTTAAGACTGATCAGATATTAAACAATTCGTTGATTAGATGCAATAATTATTTTTCTGGAGTAAAACTGAATAGGTTCCTCTTCTTAGGACAGTTACAATAGCATAGGTACCTGCAATTTAATTCGGTAACACTTTTCAGTATTTTGTACAATTTGATGATGTGCAAATGCCCTTTACATTCAACTGTTTGCTTGAAGAAGAAAAAAAGTGTAGTTGTATATGCATAAACATTGAGCAGCACTTGGTTACATTATAGATGTCTATTCTTTTTGAGTTAAAACTGGCATTTGTTGCTATTTGATATGAAAGGTTGAATCTAGTCACGAGGCCAATCGGGAACTGTTTCTCCTGAGCTTCCATTGTGAAATCTACACTCGAATATCTTGTTGGTAACCATGTTCATTGCAGTGTGGACATTAATTGCAATGCAATATGTATGGTGAAGTGATTCTCGGACCTGGCATAGTCCTGAGATGTAATTAGTTCCTATGCTATAAAGTCAGAAAACTTTTGGCATAAAATTTTATATTTTAAGTTCGTTCTTCAGATTTAAATTGAAAGGTACAAATTGAGTTTATGTAGATTATTTTTTAACGTTGTAGGAACTAATACATTTAATGTGGTTTTGAAATATTTTTGATTTTTAGCTCTCCTTAGCAACGCAAGTGAGCTTTTCTGATCACTTGTAGTTGGTCTATCTGTCCGGCAAACATTACACATTTTGTACTATTTCTATAGAGCCAATCAACACTTTTAGTTAAAATTGGCACAGATCATTCTTGGGTGAAGGAGATTCAAAATTATTCATTTGAAGTTCCATGCAACCAAAAATGCATTGAAAACTAGCATGGTTGCATTAAATCATATTGATATGTATAATGCAAATATTTCCAAGTTTTGTTGTTTTGGGGGGGGGGGGGGGGGGTTGTTGTTATTTGTTTTGACCAAATTACTGACCCTGGTAAGTCTTTTTCCAGAACAGCAAGGCCATATTGGTAATATAAATATTAAAACCTTCCTATGGTGATGGATATTTTTCATCCCATTTGGCTTAAATAGGGTCAAAACATTTTTATGGGAATAAAGAGGGTAAAAATCTGGCAGAGGGCAAGTGAGCATTGTGGCCCATGGTTCTATATTTTTTTGTATTCACTAGAGCTGTTTTATGTATGTATAGTTTGTGTTTAATTAGGACCAGTTCACATTGAGCCAAGTTGTATTTGGAATGATTAATCTCTAATATTTCTCCTGCAATATTTCATACTTGTAAAGTATTTATTGCTCTCATTTTAATAAAACTTTTATTTTCTATCTTATTTGCTTTATCTTGGTTAAAACAGGAAAAGAAAAATATATGGCTCATAGCTTTTGATTTGTCAATTCTTCATGATGTATGTTGATTTTATGCTGAACCATTGATATTGTGTGAACTAGCCCTTAAATGCCTATTTTCATACTGTGAGTGGAGAACCGTAATTATACTTCTTTGAAATTTATGCATTCAGCATCAAGGTATAGATGCAGTTACTGTCCCGAGTTTTTTATGGACCAAAAGATGTAATAAATTGTTAAAAAAGTGTTTGTATTTCTGTTGTCTTTTATGTGGAAACTCGTGTCACCATTTTATGAAACTTGAAATTCAATTTCCTTTATTAAAAAAAAAAGGAAATAAATATATGACAAAAGAATTGTGATCTGGGGTCTTTAACAAATTTTTGGCCGGGTTGCATGAGTGCAAAACCAGCTTTTAAAATGGTGAATGGCTGGCGGGGAAATAATTTCTCTTAACACTTTACCATATATACTCGCCTATAAGTCGGATTTTTGGGAGTGAGATTTTGGTCCAAAAGTCTATGTCCGACTTATAGGCGAGTCCTAGGGAGATCAGTATTTTTCTAGTCAGCGAAATGTACCAATTTTTAAAACAACTTCGATTATTACCACGATCATCCAGACAAATTCGTCTGGACTTAAAACTATAAAAAATATCATTGGACACCGGTAAATAATAAGAGAATTGACATGGTATTGATTTCTGGAGAAAGAATAATCAAATACGGGCACCATTTCTCAAAATATTTTTTTAAAATAAGGGCAAAATCAAATGTAACTTTGATTTGAAAATTTCAACCAATTCTGGCAAAAAGTTGTACCGACTTATAGGCGGTCAATAGCAAAATGATCTCAAAAAACACAACCGACTTATAGGCGAGTATATACGGTACTCAGTAACTACTTATCGTAGCCTCATGGATTTAAAATTTCATCAGTGGGTGGTCCCATATCGTGGGATCCGATTTCAGACCTGTCCGACATCTACTTCCTGTTTACCGACTTAGAATATTTTTCCAGTGTTATTCTCAATAGTGCAAATTTTCGTAACACTTTACTCAGCAATTATCGTAGCCTCATGACCTTTCATATCCATATCAGCGGGTGGTCCATATCGTGGGTTCATTTCAGTCCTGTCCGACACCTACTTCCTGTTTACCGACTTAGAATATTTTCCAGTGTTATTCTTAATAGTGCAAATTTTCCTAACACTTTACTCCAGCATTATCGTAGCTCATGACCTTTCATATCCATCATTAGCGAGTGGTCCCATATCGTGGGATTCGATTTCAGACCTGTCGACACCTTACTTCTTGTTTACCGAACATATTTTACAGCAACCGGCCATTTCTGTCTTTGACGCATTTTTCTGTAGATATAGGGGTAGAGAGAAAATCAGTTGTATCATTCCACCTAATGGTATACACAAGAATACATGGATACAGACATAAAAAAAATTGTACACTTTAATACATGACCAAACACATTGTGAATTGAATAATAAACTTTATTTAATATTGAAAATGGATTAAATGACAATTGTTATGGTGCAGTATATCTGATTTGAATATATTGTCCAGACAACATCTCGCATAGGAGGCAAGCAAAGTATCTAGTCTTCACAACTCTAAATCAAAACACATTAATTTGAAAGGGTCATCAAATTGTTGAATAGCTGAAGGGTGCTCTGTATTTTCAGAACAACATTTCTCTGATGGTTGCATTCTTTGGACAGTTGAACGGAAAGATCTTTATCCTCTTTAAGTGCACAATTCATGCGGATTCTTGGAAGCTTGAGACGGACCCAAGTATCGGCCAGGCTCGATCTTAATATGTCTCATATAACCAGTTGACAGAAATCAGTCAGAGGGCTGTATATATTCATTGAAACTATTACAAGAAAACCGGGAAATAAAATGAAGTATAAGAAATATGTTTCAGAAATAAATTGACATCTCAATGACTTGGAATTTTAAGTAATAATGAATTAATAATTACCAACGTTATAATGAATTAATAATTTAATTACCGAACATTATACAGTACATATATACCAGTGTATTGAAAATATGTGAAGAATTTCTCAAGTTGCTGTTCCCTTTAAGGGTAGCGCCGAGAGGGAACGGGAAAGCTAAAGAACTGGTCAGCTAAAAACACGTGGTCTGTCACTTTAGCACAAAAATAGTAACACTGCCACGTCTGTAAAAACGGCAATAATTACTAACAATTTATTTACAAAGGTTACATTCATAATATTTGGTCGAATCGAAAGTTTAAGGTTACAGTGTATATAATATTTCTTTTCCTGTACCAGTTGTCCACGAAAATTTCTTGCACTGTGCTTTTAAAAATGAAATGAGTGCTGAAATTTCACTTCAGTGTACTTCCGCACCAAGAAGATATCTTGTTTTGAAGATTAGATTTATCTGCATTGTATGATGCCTGCAACAAGATAAACTGATTCATCTAGATTTTATAGCCCTATGCCAATAATTTAACATGTGATATTGAAATATAGTTGAAACCTCCCCAGTTCAGCAAGGACTGCAAATTTTGCACTTGTCTTATTGATATCAAAATTTGAATAAAATCTCTATTTTAGAAACGAATTATATCCGTCGTCGTTAAATGATCCCCAGATTTCATAATAAGCTTAGTGACTTATTCCTGTAAACTCCTAGTGGAGCATAGGGCTGCAACCACACTTCTCCAGCGAACCCTGTTTTGGGCTGTTCTCTTCAGTTGGGTCCATGCCATCCCGGTGCTCTTTATTTCTTTCTTGACCGATCTTTTCCATGTTTGTTTTGGCCTCCCAACCTTCCTTTTCCCTTGTGGGTTCCAATCCAGAGCTTGTCTTGTGACGTTTTCGGTTGGTTTCCTCAGTGTGTGACCTATCCAGCCCCACTTTCGCTTTTTAATGGCCTCGCTGATTGGAATTTGGCTGGTTTTCTGCCATAGTTCTGGATTTGAGATCTTCTCAGGCCACCTGATGTTGAGGATGCGTCTCAAGCACTTGTTGACAAAAGTCTGGATCTTGTTGGTGATGGTGTTGGTTACTCGCCATGTCTCGGACCCATATAGAAGGACTGCTTTCACGTTGGTGTTAAAAATGCGGATCTTGTTGCGCTGGGATAAGGCTTTGGAGTTCCAGATAGGTCGCAGGGTGTTGAAGGCGAACCTGGCTTTGTTGATCTAATAAGCTTAGTAGTATGATCAAATTTTGACACCGGGGTTTAACCACAAAATATCTTTTAAAAATTAAAGTGTGGTTTGGTGCTTTCTTGCAAGTGTTTTCTTGTGCCATAATGGAACTTCCTGATGCTGTGAAGTAAATGCCTAAGTATTTGTAAGATGTGAAGATACACATTGTAACAAACATTGTCCTAAACGGAATATAAATTTTAAAATGAGTTAACAAACACAGACCCCTGGATATAACAGTGGTGGGATCAGATGCCTAGAAGGAGTCAGCATCCCATGTCGACCGGTCATTCTCGCCGTGTCAGAGCCCTTATCTGGATTTTAAAGGAGCATGGACACGTTTTGAACTAAAAATGTTCAAATTTTATATTGCCAATTTTAATGTTTACAAAGCTTGACTAAAGTATTTCTAATGGTCAAGAAAAATTTGAACGTCATCCAAGGGCGGATCCAGAGGGGGGCTCCGGACCCCCCCCCCCCCTTTCGCAAACCAAAAATTAAGGGGGAAAGGGAAAAGGGGAGGAGAGAGAGAGAGAGACAACAAGAATTTATTAAAATATTACTGAATTATTAGTTTAAAGAATGAAAAATGATTGAAATGTTAATTGTGAGGGATTCACCAGGAAAAAATTAGTATCATTCTTCTCCGTTTTATATAAATCGTTATGTTCTCCGATAAAAGAGATCATAGATATGGCAAGTCTGCTTTCTTGTTAATAGTTAATAAATTCAATTTTAAAAACTTTGAGTAAAAATTAATTGCTTCATTCAAATTTATCAACACCGACTGACCCGGTGGATCATTTAAATCTACTAGGATAAGTACGATGACACTCATATTTATGATATTTTCGTCAGATACAAGTACAAAACACCACCACCGCCACTTCTTTTTTCAATATGATGGCTTCATAGCAATGGCTTGAATGCGCCTAAACGGTTCCACCAATTTACTTGAAATTGCATTTCGTTATTTCTGGAAAGGACAATTTTTAAAGCTATTTCAATTGAAATTCAGTAATAATTTGCAGACTGCACTTCCAATAAAACAACATTAAAGCCGCAAGTAGTTACTCAGGAAGTGTCTAGAAATTTCAACACGGCTGATTCAATACTAAATTATTTTATTTCTTCAAAAATTATCGAAATTTATTCACTCTACAAGATCAAAATCAAACACCGATAATTATGAACACAATTTACGAATTAAGATTACATCGTAAATATTTTTTTTTAAAATTGCAAAGGCTTTAAGTAAAATTTCTTATAGTTTACCTACTTCACCGATATGAAACAATATCAAAGGTGCAAACGGTAAATCTGGAGAACGCATTTCAAAGTTCATAGGCAAAATTTATTCACTTATAAGTATATAGATTATTTCAATAAACAAAAGGAAAGGTTATAAACTTTTGTTATTGTTATCTGTTTTAAAAATTCTCTATTCAGAGGCTTTGAATGACAGTCCCCCTCCCCCCCCCCCCCCCCCCCCCCACAAAATTGATTTCGTATCTATTTAGTTAGCAAGACAATGTACATGCTTATATAGAAAAAAACACTGAAATCTTATATTATGATAAAGTTTATTCAGACCTTCCAAACTTAATTTTAATTTATTGTTTTCATTGGGTGGAGTTGGGGTTTAAAATGCTAGGTTCATGGCAACTCACATAGATTCATTAATGCTTCCTATGCCAGACAATTTAACCTTTTTACAGGCTTTTAGACGTAACCATTCCACTAACTTTCCAGCCTTTTGAAATTGAGCTACGTATCGTCATAGACTGCAAAAGAATATAACATTTGTTCCATAACAGTGTGGTATTAACACTGATAATATCTACGATACTCGTCATTTTGAAGTAATTTTTACAACTGGTGATATTCCTTTGCTATTAAGAACAGTTTTGATGTTACAACGAACCATTATATCCTCTTTATATTGAATTAACATTTCATTAAAAATTGATAATTGAATTAAGCATTTTCACAAATAAATAGTCCTCAGACTTCAAAAAAAAAAAAGGGGGGGGGTGAAATGTACCTAAAGACACCCCCCCCCCTTTCAAAAAATCCTGGATCCGCCTATGGTCATCTGTTGACTTCCAAGTGAGATACAGCACTTACTTCGTTATGTTCCGAAGCGTATTAGGGCCACATAAACACTTCACTTTTTTTTAATTTTGCACACTTTTTTCTGCAAAATTTAAACTTTAATTTGTAAAATTTACACTTTTTTCT